>VWZL01004236.1:989014-1103022 GCA_013396915.1 Stercorarius parasiticus | reverse complement strand
GGAGGGAGGTGAGGGGCGCCTGAGGTGAGGGGCCCGGCGGGCGGCCCGGCGGGCGGCCTGCGCGGCTTGATCCCCAGTGGGTCGGGGAGCCCGCTTCACCCCCCGGGGTACCCGGGACAGCGTGGGAGGCCTGCGTAGGTCGTGGCTGTGCCCTGGTTTGAGCGACACGGGGCTGATTTCTCTCTCAGTAGTTTTGCTTTTCAGTCATTTCTCTTCTAATGCTTGGGAAAACTGTAATTTTAGAAGACTCTAGTGTCCTAATTTGTGAACATATTTACTTTATAGCCAGCTATGGTATGTGGGNTAGCCAGCTATGGTATGTGGGTTTTGAGGTCTCAGTGTTTCTGAGCTCGCCAGGTGCAGGGATGAGGAGGAGCGAGACCCGGGCACTTGACCCAGGCTGGGCAACAGGGTTATTTCATACCATGAACATCACATTAAATATAAATTAGAAAACTTGCAGCAAAATTCTCTCTCTCCCTTGATGGCTGCGATCCTGAGAACTTCTTGCCCCAGTGCCGGACTCCTGAGCCCTTCGCTTCCCCAACACTTGCTGTCCCCTGCTGGGAGCGCACAGCTTCCTGCTGATAGAATCGGCTGAGGATAATCTTTGTATATGTTGTATTGGTATCAGTATCAATATTGGTTCTTTAGTATTACTAATGTTAACTACCTAGTCTTATTCTGTTGAATCTGTCTATATTTCAACCCTCAGGTTTCCTTGTTTTTTTTTCCCCTGATTCCCCTTCCCGGGTGGGGAGGTGTCATCAGATGACAATAAATTGTTGTGGGTTCCTCAAACCATAATATTCTGAAATACTGCCACTGGTGCAGCCTGCTGAAGGCAGCCTCCTGGAAACAGCCGAGCACCCTGAGATGTGGGGTGTCATCTCTGAACAGCCCTCTCCCTCTCTTTCAGAGGCCATATGTTTGCGATTATGAAGGCTGTGGTAAGGGTTTCACCAGAGATTTCCACCGTGCTCGACACCTTCTTACGCACACTGGGGAAAAGCCCTTTGAGTAAGGCCAAGTTTTTTTTATTTCTTAAAATGGATTATGCATGTCTTTATGGAAATGAAGGGGAATTAGAACTGGTATGTGGCTGGTACAGAGCATGCCTGCCTAGCTTTGGTATCATGAGTACTGCCACAACAATACTCAAAACATTCATCACAGTGCGTGAGGGTCTCTCACAGGGTGAGACATGGGGAATCTCCTTAGCCTAAAACCCCCTATCTGGCAGTGATCCATAATAGATGCTTAAAGACATGGGTAGATCTCTCCCTAGAACACAGAATTAAAAGAAGGAAGGGCAGTTATCTCCTGTTACTAAGTCATTAATAGCTGCATGTCATGGATTAAGAGCTAGGAATTCTTACATGTTTTATTAAGAATCTCTTCTGATAAGTTTTCCTGTGGCTTTTGATTGTAACAGCCTCTGGCTTTTCATGTCTTTAAAGCAACTTTTTATTTTTGGGTTATGAGTTTTGGTTATTCTTCATGTATTCGTCTTACCCAATGATTTTTGTATCTGCCTAGGAGCCAAATCACTGAGAGTTATAAAAAATGCAGTTCATTTTCAGGTGCACAGCTGACGGATGCAATCAGAAATTTGGAACAAAATCAAACTTGAAGAAGCACATTGAGCGCAAGCATCAAAATCAGCAAAAACAATATGTGGTGAGTAATTACCTGTGATACTGTAAAGTGGAGGCTAAACAAGCTCCTTTTTGTGTATCTAGTGAAGTATTTCAACTTGTTATTATGCAATACTTGTATGAGTTCAAATACTGTGACTGGGATTTCGGCAAACAGATGTGGACTGGGCTGTCATTATTTGGCTTCTAATGATTACTCAATTTCCTAAATAGTGCGACTTTGAAGGCTGTAACAAGTCTTTCAGGAAACATCAGCAACTTAAAGTTCATCAGTGTCACCACACCAATGAACCTCCCTTCAAGTAGGTGGATAGTTTTAATAATTAACTTTAACAATTCAATTTAAACACTGTTGATGAAAACTGTGTTTTCACAGGTGCCTTTTCTCAACCTTTTCACTGATGTAGCATTTAAAAAAAAAAAAATGGCATGAATTTGCAGTCATGGTTTCAAGGACATTTCTTGTATTGGTCCTTTGCCTAGTAGTCTGTTTTGAGCAACAGTCTTGGTGCTCTGTAACTTCAGCATTCCAGCCATTTTTTTTAGGATTAATTACAGGTTCACAGGAATAATTAAAAAAAAAAAAACCAAAAAAACCCCCAACCCAAAGCCCCAAAACACTTTGAAGTTCACAGAGTCTGAAATACAAGCATAAGAGCTTGCACAATAATGAAAAATGCAGCTACTTCTGTTTTCCGGTAAAAAGCAGATACTTGGCTAATATTGAAGTGAGTAGTAGCTTAAAAAAGGTGAGAGGCTTGGACACTGATCTGCGAAGCTGTGCATTGCAACTCCGTTATTTACATGACACATTAGTATAGATCTGATGAAAGCAGAGTTCAGCCTTGCATTTCTTACAGGTGGAACACGCTTTACAGGAGTGTTGCACTTAAGTGAAGTGCGCTAGTATGGCTGGGTGACAGGCACAAAAATACTGCTAGTGCTCTGCTACTGCTCTGATGGCTAGATCTCTACAAGCCACTTAAACCCTCCGCTTTTTATCTCTCTCTTATGTTTTAAGAGCTTACTGTGTAGGGATGATAGGAGGCTTGATTCTTTAGCCAAAGCTTAACTTGCTGTATACGTGGAAATCGTACTGTAGTTTTAACTCTCCAGGGGATCAGAGTCCTCTATTAAAAACATACTATGGAATTTACTTTCACAAGGCAGGGGAGGGACAGAACAGATCTCTAGGCAAGGGGAAACTTGGGTTATTTTGTCCACTTTAATTGTTCTTGACATAAAGAACAAAAAATATGCAGATGCAGTGAAAGAAACCAAACCAGTCTATTTTATACCTAGATGTAATAGTGAAGGATGTGGAAAGTACTTTTCTACTCCAAGTCGACTAAAGCGGCACGAGAAGACACATGAAGGTAATACACTTTTTCTTCTTGCTTCAGTTATGTTTTAGCAAAGGAAAAAGGACTTCTTCCAGTACAGAGAATATGCAGGGATGTATGACAGACATGAAAGTGTTCTGGGCCTAGTGATCCAGACAGAAAAGAGCAAGAGAACAAGAACACCTGTTTTGAATAGCCAAATGGGATACAATTGCAAGGCATTGCAGGGTTCAGTTACAATGTACTTGTGGCAGAGCTCAGGATTCCTGCTGTCATTTATTGTCCTGATGTGCTTCCTTGCCAATAATCCTTTTTCTGGAGATGGGCTAATGATTAAGGCACTAGCCTAGACCTCCAGAGGTTAGGATCAATTGCCAGTGCTGCCACAAATTTCCTATGAAGCCTTGGCAAAACTATGTAAGCTTGCATTTTTAAAGTCATTAATGTACCTATGCGAAAGGTATTTAAGTGGAATTGTCAGGAGGTGGTCAGGTTCTGTTTTAGCTAATCCTGCTACATTCCTATCCGTTCTTCCAGCTTTCCAGTGCTAGAAAAAAAAACCCAAAACAACTCAAGAGGCTAGGAAAAGTATCCAGAAAGCTGCGATTTGTAATGCATTCCTTTCTTAAGATGGGGGCTTGTTCATAGTTGTTTAAATAGCGTTGACTTTCTGTGGTTTGTTTAAAAAACATCCTGTCTGCTTGATAGAATGGTACTATTACAGTTATTTTCATCTGTGTTTCCTAAAATCATTTGGTTGGAAAGGACCTCTGGGGGTCATCGGGTCCAACTCCCTGCTCGAGGCAGGGTCAATGAGACCAGGTTGCTGAGGACTGTGTCCAGTCAAGTTTTGAATGTTTCCAGGGGCAGAGATTCCACGGGACTATGGACAGCTTGTGTCAGTGATACAAGGTTTCTTCCTTAAACCTGTTAGGATTTTCTCATGTTCTAATTTGTTTCTGTTGTCTCTTGTGACATTACTGTGCAGTATGGGAGGAGAGGAGGAATACTTACCTTTAATTTTAAAATGATAATAGTGGAGTTCCCCCTTGTAAAACTGGACTGTGTTTGCCAGAATCTTAGTGATTATAAACATCTGTCCCGTCCAACAGGCTATGCATGCAAGAAAGAAAACTGCTCATTTACTGGAAAAACTTGGACAGAGCTTCTGAAACATAATAAAGAAAGTCATACAGGTAAACTCCAAATGCTTTAGTAAATAGAACTTAACTTTTGGTAACAAATAGGAAACAAACTGCTCATTTGAAGAGGAGTCCTTGCTGAGCTCACTTCATCAACTTGTCGTTGTGTCTAGACAAACTTGTGTACTAGCACTTTATTGGTTAAATGGTTGTGACTGGCTAGACCTTTAACTGATGAAAATGCTGCTCAGTATACTAAATTTGCTCTGTGATCCAGTTAACCAGAAATTGTACAATATAACACTTCGGATCTGTATAGTTCATACTGTGTTACTCTCTTCCAGTCTCTAAGTTACTTGCATTTCATGTAGATTTTAGCATTGTTCTAGAGCACTACTAGGGTTTGATTCTGAACTCCTGTAGGAAGCTGTTAATTTATACCTTGTCTGTCTCTCTCCCACTCAGAGCCGATAGTTTGCAGTGAGTGTTACAAAACTTTTAAACGGAAAGATTACCTCAAGCAGCATCAAAAAATACATGCAGTAGAGAGGGAAGTCTGCCGATGCCCAAGAGAAGGATGCGGGAGAACTTACACAACCGTATTTAACCTTCAAAGCCATATCCTCTCTTTTCATGAGGAGAAAAAACCATTCTCTTGTGATTATCCAGGCTGTGGAAGAGTGTTTGCAATGAAGGTACGTATTTTTTACACTGTTCTAATCTGAATCACACAATCTAAAATGATAAACCTAACTCTTTTTTTTTTTTCCTCTTTGTAACTGTAGCAGAGCCTAGCAAGGCACGCGGTTGTACATGATCCTGAAAAGAGAAAGCTGAACTCAAAAGTAAGTTACACTCTTGAAAAAGTCTCATCTTAACTACACCCTGTGACTTCAGAGGAGGGTAAACATTACGTGGTTTAGAATGTAACTTCAAGCAGGAAAACAGGCCAGGTATCTACTTAATTTGGGAGATGCTTAATTTCTGAAGATCCTTTAAATAATGCAGTGCTGGTCTATTCATTGATTTCTCCCCTGTGCCACCTTAGTAGTCTTTGCTCCATAGATATGTTAAGTTGCTAATTCTGGATTTATTTCTGCTAGGCAAAGCGTTCTCGTCCTAAGAGGAGCTTAGCCTCTCATCTGAGCGGCTACATTCCTCCTAAAATGCAGCCAGGAAAGGATGTGGTTGTGACAGAAAGCAAGACAATGGATAAGCCCATGGAAAACGAAATACCAACTGTTGAAATTCTGACTCTGCAGTAAAGGTTAACTGAGACAACTTTCTTCATGGAATGACCAGTGCAAAGTTCAACGACAACTTTATTAAATTTATAGTATTATTTTTTTAAATAAGAAATTAATGTTGTTTACACCTCTTCATAAAGTTACTGATGCAACTCACTTGACTTCGGATCTTCATTTTCATCTTTTACTGTACTGTTTTTCTGTTTTTCCATCTTCTGGTATGCTTTCAACTCCTTGTCAGACATGTGTCTCAAAATACAGGTACTCACTCCTTCTCTAGTAACTTTCGGCTTGGAAAGATAAGTGGCTTTCTCAGAGACAGTCTCCCAGATCTGATCAAAAAGCACAAACTGAAAAGGAGGAGAAAAATAGGGACTAAATGCACAAACACAGGTAAAAATATTTCAGGCTGTTCTGTAATGACACTATCTCCTGCTTGTGCTTTAGCTATTAGCTGAAACCAGCTAGTTGCTAGTCCTGATTTGAGCAGTTCAGCTTGTCCTTTCCTAACCGTTTGTTCTTTACTCATAAGCGGGTTTAGAAATTCACCAGAGGGATTAAGCCATTTCCTAACACTTAGGTTGATTTCCCGACTCATCCTGTTTTACTGTTTCAAGGTGTCCACAACAGTGATTATGTCTACATCTGACTCCTCTCCCCCTCCTCTTCCACTAGATTTGGGCACAATATTGCCCCTTAAGAGGAAAAGCCTCATAATATTGTTCTAAGGTTCACAGGATGTAGTAGTATTGAACTGAATGATACAGTGTGTTCATATAACAAGCTGAACTCTTAAGCTCATAATTAAACTTTTAAATTTAAGGACAGCCTAAATCTGGACTGTGTCATGAAATGTTCTGCTCCCTCCCATATCCAGTTCTTCCTCTTGCTGTCCTTTCCCTGTGAATGCAACTTCCTATAAAAAGTTTTGTTCCTTTTGGATGAAGTGATACCCCAATTTTTTCCCAGAAATTTATTAGAGAGAATCATCAAGGAAACCTAATTCACTACACACGTTAAAAGAAAAAAAAATCTTACATGGAATCTTTATAAAAAAGGTATTTGTGCAAATGACAATGAAGACAAGTCTCAAGGCAATTTTGACAGTAAATTGCCACCAGCTCCCTAACATCTTTATAGATTTTATAAACATTTATAGACCTTGCTGGTCTTGGAACATCATTCCAGTAGTTTTCCACACAGCAGTGAAAAACTAACCTTAGCCACAGTTGCACAAATGGAGCTCCAGAACAGTTAGGTTATTGAAATAATCTAGCTAAAATACAGCAGATTTTTTTTTTTTTAGCTATACTGTTAAAACTTTTCAGTGGGGGAGCTGGCTTAAGGCATGCACGAGAAAATTTCACTAGCCCAGTTTAATAAGCTGGTGCTGCAAAGGAGTAGGAACTGCTTAGAATCTGCTGTCAAAGACAGTATTATAATTGCATTCTTAGGAAAGCACAGTATTTGAATTGTCTCTATGGGACCACATTTCTAGAAGGTGGGGCAACTGTTACTTTCATGGGACCTAGACCTTCCCTTACTTTAGCAGTACGTGATGTATTAAAAAAAGCATGGCAGTACTGAATAGCAGAAATTAATACAAGTACACCCATTTCATTAAATTGATTGGTCCAGCTTTCAGGAGTCCACTTACCATGTCTGTATTGCTATCTTTAGCTTGCCGGATGGTAACTTTAACATGGTATTTCTTTTCAATCCACTGCGCTATTTGTTTAGTCTTGGTTTCTAGGTCGTTCTTGGCAATAGCTGAAGAAAAGGATAACTCCTTCTGAACCACCCCTGTTTAAAACAGAACTAAAACTGTGTTGGCTCAACAGCTGACAAACATGTATTAGTTGCTCTCTTAGAAGCAACATGGTGCTTTTTCTGCTTATCTCCTTTCCCCCATGCTGCTTTCTCATACACAGAGCATCCCAATCTCGTTGTCTCAACGTGCACCACTCTCACCTTAGAAGGTGGTTCCTTGGTATCTCACACTCACCACTGTAACTGGGAGAGTGAGTGCATGTTGGAGGCACACCGGGAAGTCTCTTCAGGGTCAGGACTCTTAAAGTATTTTTATTTTAATTACAATTTTGTTCATACCACACACAATGCAGGTCTAACAAAGATAAACAGGTACGCATTGGAATTAAAGATTTAGTGTGCAGATTCCTACATGTAAAAACCTGGAAGTTAGGTAGCTCTTCAGCTCGAGCCTGTTTTCTTAAATGGTGAAGTGCAATGTTCAACTGGAAGTATGATGCCTTGTGATATATTTGAACGATTTATGGTCTCTTCCTCCTTAATGACTCTCTAAAGTAGTTACCATCTGCATAATCTTCATTTTCTTGAACAGGAAAACTCACTACCACGATAGTGCTCTCCTCTAAAATTAGAACTCTACCCAAAGCACCGATACTTTGTTAGCCTGAGGAGAAGAAAAGAGGATACATGGTCAGGTGCCTTTTCTAAAACCTCTTTGCCAAACTTAGTTTGTTAAACTGCTGGAGCAGGCTGACTTAAGAAAAAACACTGAAAATCATTTGATATTGAAAAAGAAATGTACAAGAAATGGCACCAGACTTTGTCTTCCTAGCAGCAAGCTAGGAAGAGAATGGTTCATGACTAGTGGTGACAAAATTATATTGATGTATCTGGTGGTCAGTTTGGAAAACCTTCCTCTCACTTTATGCCTTAGCAAAAGAACAGAAATTCATGAGTTTCATGGAACCAGAGTCTAGTTATAGTCACTTAAATAAAAATAGATCTAAAAAAAAGACAGCAGATACCAAAATATTAAATCCTGAGAAGGCAATAGAAGGCTTCTCTGTGGAAGACTACAGTAATCCAAAATTTTATTTTCACCACTGCAGATCCTTAATAGCGTGGACTGCAGCGACTTTGCTTTGGATTTACACAAATGCGAGCAAGAGGATTTCATCTGCTGAAACCCCTTTTAATGCAGCATTTTTGACAGTGCTCAGCGTTGTAGTGCCAACAATGTACGTACCTGGTTTCGGACTTGCTTTTTTCTTCTCTGCACGTCTAAGCTGTTCTTCATGAATCTGCTGCCCCGTCATTAGTCTGTATACAGGAGGCTCTGCGTTCTCACGGAGGAGAACTAGTTTCAAGTCATGCTGATCCATAAGTTTGAGTGCCTCTGCTCGGTGCATGTTTCCTAAGCTCTCTCCATCCTGGTTGATCACGTGCAAAATCCGATAGGGAATTCTTCGCCCAACACTTCCAAATGCTGTTTTCGTTTTTGGTTCCGTGTGAGATTTTTCAGCTGTACAAAATGACTGAGTAAGTCCAAACACAGATGACTTTCTAGGATCAGGTACCACCACCCAGAATGGAGAAAAGACCCTTTTTTGTGATGTTTGTGTCAGAAGAGTACCAAGGAATCTTTTTGCATATCTATTCTCATTTCTGGTTGCTTGACATAGAAGTTTCATCACACAAAAGGTAGTCATTCTGAGGAAGCAGTGAAGAAGAAAAAACAAGTTACCCCCATTCAGTCAGATTCTTCTAGTTATATTAGAAAGATTTGACTCCAGTTCGGTAAACCCTAGTCCTTAAATGAATAATCTAAGGTATTTTCACAGTGACAGAGGGCTTTAACCCAGAGAGAAAATCTGACAGAGGAATAAAATTGACGAAGAGTTGATGTTTCTTCAGTATTTTAAAATTTGAGCCTGAGCTCTTCTAAAGAATCCAAAACTTCTCGTTCATTTCTGCTCGCAAGAGTATCTAAGTCTTACACAGCTTTTTTTGTGTATAGAGAGGAGGCAATGTTTAAGAAGGAGAATTTGTTTTCAAATAAACGGGCATGCCACACTTAATATTTTCAGTCCAGATTTTTTTTCAGGAAGTATCTAACACTAGGACTTTCTTCCTGGTTCTCGTACTCTTTCATGAAGTGTTTCATTGAAGCCACGTTAATTCAGAACCACCCTAATCACACAGCAAAAGAAATGGTAGTTTGTGCGATGTCCGTCAGTAGCCATACCAACATCTACAGTCTGACTCTTCTACGTTTTGTAAGGTTTGGGAATTTCAACACCTGGGCCATACAGAGCAAGACTGCCATGCAAAATCTTCACCTTGGCATTAAAATGTGACAAAGTGACCATTACTGTACTTGAAAATGTGGTTTATCCCAGGGTTGAAAACTCTTCCATAGCTAGCATGCAACTTGCTTATCATAGCACCAACCCCAAATCCTGTATTTTTCTCAGTTTTCCAAATGTCATTTTGTGGAAGTAATCCAGCTGGCTACTTGGTCTTATATGGATTAAGCACTAATATTATTTCAGTAAACTTAAAAAAAAAAAATTAAATAAAAGTGTCTTCACTGTCTTTTAAGCTCAAGTTCCACAGATTCAGCCATGCTTCAAAGTGAAAACAGCACCTTAATTTTAAACCTATTTTATCAGATATTTATAGTATTGTAGTATCGATTGACTGTGCCAGTTTTTCACAAATATTAATGTTTGGGCGGCACATTCCTGTTTATAGCGAGCCGAGTATTTCCAGGAAGTACAGGAAAAGCCAAAGACGATACAGGAAACCAAAAATGTGTCACAACAGAGGAGTTGGCAAGTGTGATGACTTCTGCCTAGGAAGGAAGGTGACTCCACTCTCTATATATACACGTATACATACATATATCTATGTATGTCATTGTGTAACCATGTATCCATGTGCATACTTACACATGGAGAAGGTGCAAGCAATTGGCAGGATAAGGAACTATTTCTAATTTTAAGCAGTGTTGGCCCTGGAACAAGTAAAATAACCCACCTGTGAATAAACTTAGTCTTAAAACGAGGACGTTTTGGAGTCTGGCACAGACTGCAAATTTTAGCAGGAGGGACAAAGCTGACACAAACCAGGTGAGGAAGTGCGGGATCAGTTCACAGCATAGGCGCATTATAAAATATTATAATTTAATTTCTCTGGCATTCACACGAACCTCGATTGCCTTTGTCAGCTACTGGCTTCTAAAACTAACAGTATCACAGCAATAGAAATAACAGCTTATTTTAAAGAAATGTAAGTCTCACTCGGCTAAATACATGGTTTGACCTTTACTCTCCTTCATTCCTTGTTTAAATTTCCGAAATCCTGCTTTAGCTGTCTGACAATAGAAAGAAAATGACCCTTTCTGAGGAAGGATTTTTCTTCCTTTGACAGGGCACGTAAGAGCATTTTGCTCCGTACGGCTCCGCCATCACACACCGTGTATTAGAAGGACCGCCGACCCCGATGGGGGTTTCAGTGGGCGGGCAGGGGACACCCACGCGTGACCGTGTCTGTGACCCTGTCCCCGGCCCCGGGCGGGGTGTCGCTGGGCCCCGGGCCCCCGCAGCCCGACGGGCTCGCCCGGCCCGGCCCGGCCTGGCCCGCAGCGGCCTCCCCCGCCCCGGGCGGCTCTTACCTGCCGACCGGGCCGGGCCGCTGCAGCAGCCGAGCGACGGCCTGGGCCGCGTCTTGCCCTTCCGCTTCCTCCTCCTCCTCTTCCTCTTCCTACTCCTCCTCCCTCCCCGGCGCCGTCGGTGCGCGCCGGGGCTGCGGCTGGGCCGGCCGGGCCGCCGCCTGTCTGTGTCTGTGTGTGTCCGTGTGTGTGTGTCCCTGCATCTGTGTGTACGTGTGTCGCCTCTGTGTGTGTCTTTGCGTGTGTCTGTGCGTACGTGTGTCTGTGCGCGTGTGTGCACTCCAGAGCTGTAGCGTGTGTCCGTGCACAGGTTTGCACATGAGATTGACGCAAGGGCACCGCTGTGCCTATGCGCACGTTCATCTATGTGTGTGTGTGCGTGCGTGTGTGCGCGCTGAGCCCGTCTGCACACCTCTGTCCACACACCTGTTTCTGCCTGTATCTGCATGTTGTCCATGCTGTGGGTATTGTGGAATCATGGAATCGTCTACGTTGGAGGGGACCTTGAAGATCATCAAGTCCAACCATCAGCCTAACACTGCCAAGTCCACTACTAAACCGTGTCCCTCAGCACCATGTCTGCCCGTCTTTTAAATACCTCCAGGGATGGCGACTCAGCCACTTCCCTGGGCAGCCTGTTCCAATGCTTCATAACCCTTTCAGTGAAGAAATTTTTCCTAATATCCATCCTAAACCTCCCCTGGTGAAACTTGAGGCCGTTTCCTCTTGTCCTGTTGCACTTGGGAGAAGAGACTGACCCCCACCTCTCTACAGCCTCCTTTCAGGTAGTTGTAGAGAGCGATAAGGTCTCCCCTCAGCCTCGTTTTCTCCAGGCTGAACAACCCCAGCTCCCTCAGCCGCTCCTCAAATATACATATAATAAATATATTTTTAAATATATATATTTATATGTAATATATATAAAATTAATCAATATAATAAAAATACATATACAGCTGTATTTTTGCATATGGCAGTTTGTGTGTATATAGAGAATTTCAGTCTCTCTATGGATGCATGCACTTGTCTGTACCTGCATGTTCCTCTTGCTGTGTTCACATATGCGTGTGGTGGTCTGCCCGGTTCTGCATGTGCAATTGCTTGGTTGTGTTGTTTTCCTGGGTGTGCTACCGCCCAGTTGTGTCTTTTTGTGGGTTCTCCATGTGCCTGTGCTGCACTGGGGGAGTCAGTTGGGTGTGGGTAAGGACCACTGGTAGGAGATGGTAGTTTGTGGCTGTGATTGGGATGTGTGGGGGTGCCAAGTGCTCTCTGTGTGTGTTGTGTGTCGAGGTGGTGTGCCCAAGCTGTCGTAGTACCTGGCTGCATACCATAATACATCACTCCATCTCACTCCGCCTGTAAGACAGTGCAGTGGCGTGGGCTTGTGTCTCATGTGAACCTCATGAAGTTCAACTAGGCGAAGTGCGAGGTCCTGCACCTGGGTCAGGGCAATCCCAAGCACAGATACAGGCTGGGTGGAGAATGGATTGAGAGCAACCCTGAGGAGTAGGACTTGGGGATGCTGGTGGATGAGAAGCTAGCTCAACATGAGCTGGCAATGTGTGCTCGCAGCCCAGAAAGCCAATTGCATCCCAGGCTGCATCAAGAGAAGCATGGCCAGCAGGTCGAGGGAGGTGATTCTGCCCCTCTACTCTGCTCTGGTGAGACCCCACCTGGAGTACTGTCTCCAGCTCTGGAGTCCTCAGCACAAGAAGGACATGGACCTGTTGGAGTGGGTCCAGCGGAGAGCCATGAACATGATGAGAGAGCTGGAGCACCTCTGCTGTGAGGACAGGCTGAGAGAGTTGGGGTTGTTCAGCCTGGAGAAGAGAAGGCTCCAGGGAGAACTTATAGCAGCTTTCCAGTATTTGAAGGGCGCATACAGGAAAGATGGGGAGGGACTCTTTATCAGGGAATGTAGTGATAGGACGAGGGGTAATGGTTTTAAACTGTAAGAGGGGAGATTTAGATTAGATATTAGGAAGAGATTCTTTCCTGTGAGGGTGGTGAGGCACTGGAACAGGTTGCCCAGGGAAGCTGTGGATGCCCCATCCCTGGAAGTGTTCAAGGCCAGGCTGGATGGGGCTTTGAGGACCCTGGTCTAGTGGGAGGTGTCCCTGCCCATGGCAGGGGGGTTGGAACTAGATTATCTTTAAGGTCCCTTCAAACCCAGACCAGATTATGATTCCATGTTATGATTGCCAGGAGCCAGGGCTGCATGTTGCAATGTGGGTCGAGTCAGCTCTGTGTGTGTGTCTGTGTGTGTGTGTGTGTTGCATGGTAGAGATGTGTCTGCAGGGGTCAGCAGCGTGTGTGTTTGTGGCATTGCGTGATTCCTCCTGAAACCTTGTTGGATGTTGTTACCTGCTTTGGTAGGCTGCTCCGCCTGAGGTTTGCAGGCTCCTTCTTCCAATTTGGAGATAGGAAGTGTTGCCTTTGAAAGAGAAGCTGAAATACATGTACAAATCCCAGGCCCCCAGCTGTCAGTGACACACTAAATGAGTAAAACACTAAAGAGCGTGAGAGTTTGCTGTTCTCCAGTTGTTCTGGTGGGGCAGCACGTGTGTGGAGCAGTCTGTGCCAAGAAAGTCTTTTCAGGAGCCGAGGTGTTTGTGTTCATTGAGGGATGCTGTTTGGCCAGCCGGGCTGGAGCTGAGGACAACACTCGGGCTGAAAGTGCGCTCGTGTTTACAATTTGGTGCAAAATGAAGCCATGGGAAGCAGCTGTGGGCGCAGGGAGAGGCCTTGTCCACTGTCTCTCCCACTTAAAAAAAAAAATCAGGACTTTTTAGGTTATTTGCTTTGGGCCACAACTAAGTGACCACTCCTTCCCCTCCCCCCCCACCTTCCCGCCCAGGAAGCAGAAATGCAATGAAAATCTGAGCTTCATTCTTTTTTGGTTTGAAAGTTTTCTATTCTTAACTGCAGTCTTAGAACGCTTTAATTCCACGTGCTGGTTGTTTTAGTGTGGTTGTTTTGGTACACACATGCAAAAAAGTCTGTCGTTGGTTTGCGCTCTCCATCCTCCCCGAAGACATCGTACGGTAATACTGTGCGAAACCAGAAAACTTTACTAAACCAGTTCACAATCTGAAATTCATTCGTATCACCTTATTCTCATTAAAACTCCTTGCGTGCAGTAATGAATATGGAAAAACGCCATTAACAGAATTAGTGAAGTGCAGGGTGGGTTGTGTTAACAGCCTGGCTGACAACTGCAGCATCACCTACTCTGTGCAAACGGCGCCTGTTTTTTCCATCCCGCCCTTTTGTTCATGTCTTGATTTCACCCAGGCTTTATGCCTTTACAGTTGTAAGCTCTTTGGGAAGAGGGATTGCCATCTATTTTGTCAGTAGAGTGCCTAAGAAAACCGGATCTCAGTTTAAGGCTCTTGAAATATAAATTACTGAAATTCTACAGCATCCAATTGTGGAGCGTGAAATATTCCCCAATAAGAAAAGGCAAGACAGAAATGTTTTTTACTGCTCTTTTTCATGGCCTGGAAAGCAAATGTGGAATTTGAACAACCATGAAGGGAAGTTTTGGCAGAGCTGAAGCCTGGAGAGAGATGATTTTTTCCTCCTCGGCTCTGCAATAGGCATTAGAGGAGAGCTTGTCAGCGCCCCAGCCCGCAGTTACCTACTAGTGCCTCGCTGACAACCATCCCCATAAGACAGATAATTTTCAACAGTGTTAGTAGGAGCAATAAAGCTAATAATCCTCTTCACTGTGATAAAAACTACCTGCATGAAAGTAAGGTACTTTGGAGTGTGCAACTTGCATTCCTTCTTCCTTCCCCTTATTTAATTCTGTTAAGTTTAAACCTGATGTTTGTTTTACTTCATGCCTTTCTAATTAAATTTAGTGCGCCAAGAAATAGTGCAGCCTTCTCGTGCTGTTTGTCCTCAATTAACACAGTCTTTCTGGGGGATCGTTGTACTCTTTCTCCTTGTCCTTTGTCTCATGTCTGTTTACACTGTAATTGTCCAGGGGCTGTGGTTTTATATGTGCCTGTCACAGTGGGGACTGCAGTCTTAATTATTTGAAAGACGCTATCATAATAAATGCAGTTAATAATAACCTCCTCCCTTCTATTTTGCCTGATGCACATTATCCTCTGCCCACCCCTGACAATATTCTCAGTCGTTTATTTGTTTTTTAATTCCTAAATCTGCATTGGTCTCTTTTTCCATTTGACATTTCGTTTCCCAAGATGGTTATCAAAGTCGTCGTTTCCACTTTATTATTTTTTTGTGCCAAATCAAGGCCTGTTCTGCTAGACCTCGTGCCAAAGCATAGATAATTCGTGCCCCAGAGAATTTAAAATGCAAATATATGACAAGGAGAAAGGATGGCGAAGGGAGAGATTTCTCACCCTCCGACACTAACAGCAGTGATCTGCCCGTGTGGATGTTATTAACGTGCTCTTGCAGGACTTAATGTGCTACCAGGAAGCTTCCTCCACATTCACAACTGATCTGTGGGGGACGAAGGGTTTGATTGTCCACTGGGGATGTTGCAAACTAGTTCCAGTCCTTCTGTGTTTTGGGGTCGATCTCCCCCAGAAGCTATTCATTCTGGGTACTCTAAGCTGCTGCTAAAGCCCAGCAAAGAGCGAGAATGCCCTGAGCTGGATGGCAGTGTTCTCCTGGAGACCCAAGGCTCTAGTTTACTTTCATTCAAACTCTGTCACGCGTATTGTGGGAGGAGGAAGCAAGCTGCTGAAGTGACTAACACCTGCGATGAACTCCTACCTGCTGGCTCTGGATGGAGGATGGGGCATCCTTTGGTCCGCAGTGAACATCTTGCCAATTTCTAAACCGCAGCTGCAGTTCTCCATATCTAGCCCAAAACATTTCAAGTGCCAAACAAGTTCATCGGGAATTTATTACTGATATCGTTGGGTTTATGCAGTGCCCGGGGCTCTTGGTCATGGACTGTCATCAGCAGGTGGAACAGCAGTTTTTTCCAGTCTTATTACCGATGCTGTGATTACAGAATCACAGAATCACAGAATGGTAGGGGTTGGAAGGGACCTCTGGAGATCATCTAGTCCAACCCCACTGCCAGAGCAGGGTCACCTAGAGCAGGTTGCACAGGAACGCGTCCAGGCGGGTGCTGAATGTCTCCAGAGACGGAGACTCCACCACCTCTCTGGGCAGCCTGTTCCAGTGCTCTGCCACCCTCAAAGTAAAGAAGTTCCTCCTCGTGTTTAGGTGGAACTTCCTATGCTCAAGTTTGTGCCGGTTACCTCTTGTCCTGTTGCCGGGCACCACTGAAAAGAGCCTGGCCCCATGCTCCTGACACCCACCCTTTAAGTGTTTATAAGCGTTGATAAGATCCCCCCTCAGTTGTCTTTTTTCCAGACTGAAAAACCCAGGTCCCTCAGCCTTTCTTCATAAGAGAGGTGTTCCAGTCCCCTAATCATCTTTGTAGCCCTTTGCTGCACCTTCTCCAGCAGTTCCCCGTCCTTCTTGAACTGGGGAGCCCATTAGTCTCCTGCACAGTTATGCTTGCAAAAGCACTGAGCATCTGGAGGGCCACTTACCCCGCGCACCTCTGTTTTCCTTTTTTAATGTGTAATTCCCTCCTTTGCAGGGCGTTTTGACGGGGAAGCTTTGGGGAGGTCCCGCAGGGTCTTTTCTCCTCCCCAGCCCTGCTCTTCAGCAGCAGCTGGCATGGCTCGCCCCCACCTCCCTGCTATGTTATAGCCATGGCCCTGGGGTTCCGCAGCCCCCTGGTTCAGAGAGGGGCCAGAGCCTCCCCTATGCGCTCCGTAGTATTCATTTTCCCCCTTAATGTTTATAAAAGACTTTTGCACATAACTCGGATGAAAAACTCCCTTGTGCTGAGGTGAGCGTTGCCATACGGCAGAGAACATGTCAGAGCAAACACGTATTTAAAGGAGACAGAAATCCTGGGTGTGTAGTAAGTGCAGTTTGCTGGGTTCTGCAGTAGCTCGCTTGCTCCTTTTCCATCCTCAGCTTTTCAAAGTTGCTTCCTATGCTCACTTCTCTTATTTTATTCTAACCAGAGACAGCAAAAAATTAAAGCAAATACAAAATTTCTATTCAGTGGTAAATGGTCACTGCTAACTGATGCCCTGCACAGAATAGACAAATACAGTTGAAACAGCTAAAGTTTTGTTTGGTTTCCGAGATCTGCCCCTCTTACAGGAATTAAAACAAATCTTTTGAAGAGGCACACTCTGCCATTAAATTGCTTGGGCTGATTTACTGAATCCAGGCAAAGAACTGATTTTGCTCCCTGAAAAGCAAAGCTGACTGAATTTATTAAAATGTTACTTATAAAGCAAACCCGTGGGTCCCTGGAGTGACACACAATTAAAGTTAAAGCTTCCCAGTGTAGAAAGTTTTTTAACTGTCTAGTTTTAGATCTTGACTGTAGGGAGAGGAGTTTCCACTGTACATCTAAGACATTGTTCTGCAGCCTTTGCAAATTGCTGGGTTCAGCTGCGAAGATTTTAAAAGCTGCTTTTGTTGGCAGCCTAGGACACATCCGTGACCTTATTAAAGTGGAAGTGAAAGCTCTCCTTTTCTATGTGGTTTTTTTTTTTTTTTTTGCAACAGTAAATCTACTAATTTTACAGTCAGTTGAACAGCAATAGATTAATTTGTTTAAAGTCTGCATTCACAAAGGAAACGTGAACTTCGCTGCCTTGAATACCCGAAACTACAGTGCGATATTTAAAGGGTAGAAACTATTACAACTTGCCCCAGAATGGTCCAAGCAGTTCCCTGTCACCTGCTTCTCGGCACAGGTGCTGACCTCCCCGTCTATTCTCTCCCTCCTGACAGCCCAGCAGCGAGGCTGGGGCTTTGTGTGCAACAGAGAGCGTTTTCCCAATGGCGGGGCCAGTTTTCTTCAGCAACCACAGGAAGCAGAATAAAGACGAGGTTAAGGGCCACCGCAAGGGTCAGAACGGGTTAAATTTAGTTAACATCAGAGGTTATAGCTTTTAACAAGAGCATGAAGGAAACTTATTCGAAGATGCAATTTGTTTCTTCTTTGTCAACCATTATTTTTTTTTTGCTCCATTGATAGTGACAGCTTAACAAAGTTTTTATATGCCAGGGTTTTCATCCTTTAGAGGATAAAGAACTGTGATGCAAAAAAGAGATGCAGGTGGAAGACTTTATAAAGCCTCCATGATTTTCAAATTGAGGGTTGAAAGTAGGCTCCCTGCGTGGCTAAGTCAAAAATAATTTGTAAATGTTAAAAAAAATACACATTACAGACAGAGGAGCTGCCTTTTTTTTTTTCCCCCCAGTGTAACTTGCCAAGAGTAGTGTTTTATCCGAGGCTTTACAATCTGACTGGTTTCGTATGTATTTTTTTCCAAGGTAATCTTATTTTCTTTTTTATCTCCCTCTGAAGATGATCAAAGTCAAATGCCCTTACCAACAGTCTTCATCATCTCCCTTCAAGACTTTTTAGCGTATAATGCATGATGCTAGTTTTTTGTTGTTGTTTTTTTCTCACGATTTAGTGAAGAAACACAAACTACAAAATGCACTTGGTGAGTAGCTCCACTGGACAGTTCTCATTCAGCTTCTTGGATTGCAAATATGAGGAAAGTTTAAATCTTTCTGAAAATTATTGAAGGAAAACAATTTAAAAAGTAAGTTCAGGAGGGTGTTTCATGTGTTTATAGACAGCAGCTCATCTTCTGACAATCAATCTTTTCTTCAAAATTAATTCATAAAATTACTGCTTGTTTTGTTTTATCCTGGTACACAGTAAAGAACTCAGATCTGAAAACAAAATTTAATTACATCTGATAATAATTCTTAAGTACAAACTATGCATTTTGGAAGTGTTTTGGGTTTTTTTTTTAACACGTTTCCCTCAAGAAAAAAAAACTTATGTGACCAAACTGTCTTCCTATCCATCTGCCTTTCTGCAAGTTCTCTCAGCACCATTTTAATATCTTGGACACTTCAGCCCAACGTGGCAAAGAGGGGCCTCAAAGATATTGTACATTTATAATAACTTTCAATATTTATATATTTCTAACAGGTTTTGTGAAAATCAATGATTGAACAAACAAGAGACCCTCGAATTACTGTCTTTTGCTGGCAAAAGAGCTCATCCAGTTGGTCAGACGTGCGTGTGTGTGTGCGCGCACGTGTGTGTGTGTGGACTGCCCAGTTAACACACAGGTGTTACCAGATCAGCCATGGTACGTGGTGCCTTTTGCCTCGCCAGCTGCCCAGGGGATGTGAAAGGCTGAGGGAGAGCTGCAGTGAGGGATGCAGAGATGGGAGAAGGAACTGGGACATTCTGAGGGCAAGGGAGAGGCACAGGGGATGTGCTGGGGGCATATTGATATCTTTAGTTTTGGTATTTTGTATTGTAGGGCTGTTGTAGGAGATAGAAAGAACAGCGGAAATGGTTACGATGGGAACTGAGAGAAAACACAAACCTTGGCCATTCAAGCATCAGTTATTTCACTGCTTTTGGGACAAAATTTTTTTGCTTACAGGAGAAATTTTATCATCTGGTCTGTGGTGTCTTTGCAGTCTGCGTGACCAAGGCTTGAAAACTCAAACTAACTTGCTGTTGAGTGCACTCAGACTCGTGCTGGGTTGCCAGCTGTATCACTGAGTGATGATTTTGCTCTCCAGAGAACTAGATTAGTCCTTGGAGACGCAGGTCATCACTTTGACAATTCTGGGAGGATTCTTTCTGAAATCAGTTAGTATGAACTTTTTTGTTGGTGTAGACTAAACTCTTCCCTACAAGGAGGCTAGCAGATCTGAAGAAAGTCTGGTCAGCTCACAAACAGAAGTATTTCCACCTTGAGTATTGTGTCCAGCTTTGGCCCCCTCACTACAAGGAAGACATCAAGGTGCTGGAGTGTGTCCAGAGAAGGGCAACAAAGCTGGTGAGGAGTCTGGAGAACAAGTCTTATGAGGAGTGGCTGAGGGAGCAGGGGTTGTTGAGCCTGGAGAAAAGGAGGCTGAGGGGAGACCTTATCGCTCTCTACAACTACCTGAAAGGAGGCTGTAGAGAGGTGGGGGTCGGTCTCTTCTTCCAAGTGACAGGCAATAGGACAAGAGGAAACGGCCTCAAGTTTCACCAGGGGAGGTTTAGGATGGATGTTAGGAAAAATTTCTTCACTGAGGGGGTTATGAAGCATTGGAACAGGCTGCCCAGGGAAGTGGCTGAGTTGCCATCCCTGGAGGTATTTAAAAGATGGGTAGACATGGTGCTTAGAGATATGGTTTAGTGATGGTTTTTGTCAGAGTTAGGTTGATGGTTGGACTCGATGATTTGAAAGGTCCCTTCCATCCTAAACAATTCTATGATTTGTCCTGGCATGCTGTATAGACACATATAGACAAGTGACCAGCAAAGGACTAGAGAAGGGGAATAAGAAGCTGGAGAAATATGGGGCCTTCTCTGTCGCCAGAGATGAGGAAAATGGCACAATGCAGCTCGAGTGGCTGAGGGCTGTGTGTCCTCTCTCTTTGATCCACACGCCCACAGCGGCCGCCTCTGCTGGGGAGGTGACTTCTTACAGCCTAACCTAACTGCAGCGAAAAACAAGTGAGAAAAAGTTTGTCTCTCCACCACCCAGACAAAGTGGCATGGAAAAACACAACAAAAAATCCCATTTACTATTCTGCTCATAAGCTGCCACCAAAACTCAGCTGTGAGGAGAATAAGAGCATCTTTTTAAAAATGTAAAACTGACTTTTTTTTTTTCTTTTTCCTTCTGAGCTGTTCTTACAGGCTTCAAAGCATTAATTTCAAAAGCTTCACAAAGGCATCAGGCATCAAACGGCTCAGGCTGAGCGGAAGCCTGGGGAGGAGAATTTCAAAGTAAGTTGCGTGGGTGATGGCGCAGACACACCGAAGCAAGGTTATTTGTTTGTTACAAGTCAGTGATCACGGCTTGCTTTTAATGATGGAGCAGCAGAGAATAGTTAGAGCTGCCCAAAGAGCCTTGGATTCATACGGCCTAAATTTCGCCTACGTCTTTTTCCTCATGTTTGTGTTGGCTGGGTGGTTCTTGGCTGGAGAGTCGGGAGATGAGAGTTTTGACTGCAGTGCTGCCACTGACCTGCCCTGTGACCTCGGGTAAGTCACTCCATCGCCGTGCTTCTCCTCTCAGCTTTTTACCCACTTATACAGAATGTCTCTCCCTTTTTCTTCGCAAGGTCTCCTCTTAATTATACCTCTGGACCATGCCTAGCACAATGGAGCCGTGCTCTCAGACTAGGCACTGCTGCAATCTGAATGAACAATAAAGAAATACTGCACTGAGCACTCCACCAGGACTCTCCCGTTATCTCAGGACTTCACCCATAACCTTAATAAAATAAAAGTCCTTCAAAAGACTGAGCATTCCTTCCTACTGCCCAATTTCTTGCTTTTTGTGTAGCTTCTTGAACATGAAAAAACATCGATTATGATACCTGGGTTGTCAGAAAATAATGATTTATAGCATTTCATGCTTCCTGAATTATTTGTAACATATTTTTTCTTCCTGAAATCTCAGCGGTAGCTTCAGTACTTCACTGTGCCTGATTTTTGTCAAACTGAATTATAAAACAACATGCTGCTATATATTGTATTCATTTTGACATTTTTTCCTTAACTTTGCTCCTTTTTGTGGGTGCAGCTCATGTGTCTAAGATTAGGGACAAAGCCTCCTCCAGAATCACACAGTACCCACAAAATCTACTCTATTTTATCCCCTTAAGGACGGGGACCACTGTCAGGATTACTGGCTCTGCTCTATGATCTCAACAAAATCGGGTATGTTCTCTACGATCAGCCTCCTCTGCAGATGCTCCTCTACCAGGTCCAAGATGTCATCATCTTAAAAAATATGTACTTGGGAAAAAAAAAATCTATATCCTTCAAAAACAAAGCATTCATACCAGTTCGTACCTGCCCTCACAGCTCCTTCTGTTCCAACAAGAACTCAGACTGGATTCTTTCAGGAGATACATATGGAAAACTCATCGTCCAGAGTTTTGCATTTAACCCTTTCCTACAATGCTCTGCCTTTTGTCTTTATATCAGATGTGCTCTCAGAGAGCATTGACAGCAAACCTCTCACAGCTAGGCCAGCTTTCAGGCTCCCGTGTATATTGTCTCATCCCAGACTTTGTACATTGCTGACTTCCAGACCCCACAGTGCATTATCTACCTCATGTTTAATTCCAATAGTCTCCCTCCTCCTGCCCTTCAGCCCTCCCTCCGCATGGAGGTTGTAGGAACAAGTTTGTGGCTCCAGGAGGAATGGTTGTATAAGACAATTTATTACTTTGTGATAGCAGTGTAGGATCAGAGGATAATCCAGGTTGGAAGAGACCTCAAGGGGTCGTCTACCCCAAGGGCACATCCCAATGGATTATGACCTCAACTTGGGTGAAAAAAAGCCTTATTTATCTGTGAATCACTTCAGGAATCTGCAGGACTGAAGTGATTTTCAGATTCTGCCCTTTTACATTCTAATGAAGGACTGGGGTCCTGATGTATACATTTTCTCAGAAGCAATTACAGTCCTACAAGCTGAGTCCATTTGAAATATGAGGAACTAATCTGTATTTGAGTAGAAGGTTGAGAATTTATTTGTTAATAATTTTAAAGCACTTTAATTGTGCTGAGACATCTTTACATTCCAAGCAATTTATGTATTTATTTAGATTCATATGTCAGTGATACTTACATGGTGTCAGACCATAAGTTATTTACATAAACTAAGCATGGATGATGGAGCCACAAGAAATGAGTCATATTTTTTTCTATAAAGAGCAGCAGGAGGTAATTGTTTTGATAAGAAATTCAGAACCCAGCTCTGCATTAACACATAGAATTGTACTCAGAAATCAAATGAATTATTCCCATATTCAGCTAAGATCAAGTAACTCACAAACATAGATGGTGTTAGGAGAACTGAGCAGAATTTATTCATTCTGTAAAGGCTCATATGCATTCATTATATTTACATTTGTCAAAGGAAAATCATTTTGCAAAATGCACTAATGAGAACTTCTGTAAGTGTTATTGACCATAACGGGATCTTAAAAAATCTTAATTTACTAATCTGTGGTTTTATAGTGTTTCCCTGGGTTCAAGGTAGTATAAAATTCATGCCTGGTCCTAACAAGTAAGGGAATTAGCATATGTAGAAGAACTGAAGTTTCTTGTTTGTCTGCTTGTTTACAAGGAAATACAGCAACAGAACTGGAATTATTTTTTTTTAACACCCAAACCTCATACTTACTCATCTCAACCAACATGTTTCAACATGCCACTGAAAAAGATAAGAGTTATTGTTAGCCATTTCATGTCTGGGTAAAAATAAAGTGGGAAAAACTGCAGTATCTTTTCTTAAATGGCCAGAAAAGGGAAAAAGTTAAAAGCAGCCTAGCAATCGGGCCAGTTGGTGCTTTATTTAGTGGTTCTTTTTCCATTAGCTCACCCTGCTTTTGTAAACTTTGGAGAGGAATGTTGTGTTATAACAGTAACATTTGCTTTGCTTTTGCAGTTTCATACGTGGGCAATGAAAGCCAACTGTACTTTGTGAGCTTGAAATACAATTAACTGATGCTCTAAAAGGTAAATGGTTCCTTCTAATTATGTCTAAAAACCAGTCATGAGCCAAGCAAAGTGATTTACATAGAGCAACTGTAACAAATGTCTGAGTAAATATATAGAAGCTATTCTTCTGTTTCCTTCTGTTGTTTTGTAAGTGTTAATTGTCAATCCTTTGGTATATTTTCAATTCATTTAAATTTTCGAAAAATTGAAGCCAAAGGTTTTGCTCTGGGATTCTGGCTCAAGAAGAGGGAAAGGCAGGTTCAAGTTTTCACTGCATCAGCTCCATATCAAAATTTGTCATCTCACATCACTCCAGGCTAGCTATGTGAACCTAGTTTTCCACTTTCCCATGCAGTCCTCCTCAGCCATTTATAAACTGACTGCAGGACAAACAGAAAAAAGCATACAACATTTCCAAATTTGGATATTTGCAATGAAGTTCAATTATTAGCTTTTGGTTGGCAATCGAGATATTTTTGCACAGCGAACAAAGCTACGGATGTTTTCTTTGACTTCTAAAAAGATTTCATCAAATTATAGGCACAAATGCTTTAATATGGAAATCCCCGGAGGTCCTTCATACCTTTACTGCCCTCTCTAGGCTGGGTTTTCTAGCCGGATTAAATTTCACAAAGTACACCTGTTACTAAGTTTAGTAAACTGTGCCTCAGCAGTTAAGCTGAGCCTTCAAAGGATCCCCACTTCGAGTTCTTCTGAGTGTTCAGAACGGCATGTCCCCATCGAAATGCGCTTTGTTTGGGACATAGCTCAATGGGACAGAAGGGGCAGAATATTCCACAGATGGAAGACATTCTTTCAGTGAAAATGAAAAGCTGCTCAGTTTTAAACTGGAGTTTTCCATAAAAACAGTTTTAGTAGAAAATTTTTGGACAAGCCCTAAATAATAACCACTCCCAAAGTTTACCAGGAAAAAGGGCAGAACATTGTTTATTGACCATATAAGCACTTATCTTTGTTGAAGTCTCTCTTTGGGTTGGAAACGTCTACCGGAGACTGAACAAATGTAGAGTCTTAGGGTGGTGTTAGTTCAGTCGCTAAAATTGCATAATGTCATTTACATAATCACTCCCGTACCAGTAACTACTCGATACCTCCACAGCTCCAGCGGTGGTTTTATTGAATACATAAAAGAGGAATTACAGAACCTGCTTCTCCTCCCTTCTCCGTTCCCTGTCGATACGGAAATGGCCCATTATCTGGGGCAGGCACCCAGGGATGCGCACTTCAGCAAAGGGTTATGGTCCATGTTCATTATATGCAAATTTGCTAGACCATTAATCTGCTAGGCATTAACATAATGTCAGTTGGTGCATCAGGGTAATTCTCATCTGATCCAAAACATTCCTCTTGTAAGCCAAACAATTTAGCTATATAGAGAAATGATGAACTAATTCATTTTGGATCTAACCATATCAAAATCAGCAAATATGAACTAGAGTTGAATATGACCTAGTTATATCTGCAAAAACCACTACCTTACAGGTAGCTTATTCATTTAAATAATCAAATTAAAGAAGGAAGACCTAGATGCATCTTGCTTAACTTGATTACTTAAATAAGCAGCCATCTGGCATGAATGACACGCATGAAGTTTTTCCTTAAATTTTTCTTCTTTTCATTTTTCAACACCAGAACTGTTTTGCATCTTGTGCTTATTTCATGCTGTTTCTCTCCTGCAGTATCTTTACATAGAGATTGGGGGCAGAAGTTAATAGAAATTATAATACAAGTACAAGCTGAACTCACTGTCTTTACAACTTGATACTAATCAGCTAAAGGGAGTACATTAGCATCCCTATTTATACAATTATTTTAGCCACAGGAGAACCCATTTGTTGCTAGAGGAATACAGCTGAAATCTCTCAGGATTAGAAGGCAAGGAAGGATATCACAAAAAGGCTGAGTAAAAACCCTAGCAAGTCGAAATAATCCAGTTCTCTATTTGAGGTCAGGGTCCTAATTTCATTAAAAGTATTTTTGTCTTTTTGAAAAAGCAACACTTTTTACTCTTCTTTATTAATCAGAAAACGCTTTGGGAGTCACAAAGCATTACTTAAGGTCTGATTCTGAAGGCGTGTGTGTGTAAGAGCTGCTTTACACATGGGAACTGTCCTACTGACTTTGAAAGCATAAAAGGCTTGAGAAAAGTTATGTATGCAGGAGAGCGCTTAAGAATTGGGACTGCTGATGGGCTCATTGGTAAGTACCTGTGCGTATCTTTGCTTAGAGCTTTAGATAATTATAGTTACAAGAATTGTACTACAGTAAAATTAGTAAGAGCAAATCATGTTTAATTGGGGTGGAATGTTTTTTACAATGACTTTATCTTGAGTCTCTCACTTACAAAGGTGTCCTCTGCTCTGCAGTAGCTTGAGAAGAGAGGACCCTTGATTTTGGTACTTGTGTAATATGCATAGGAGTAGTATGTCCAGCACTTGATTCCTCTCCCTTGATGATGCAGGCCTGTGGAGCTTGATGTAGTTTTCAGCACACACACCAATCCTGACAGCTGGGTCTCTAAGACACACCTGGTATTCACGGATCCCCCCCTCTTCACTGTGTGACTCTGGAGAGCCCACGTGCGTGGGTGTTGCTGCGGCATTCACACCATGCGTGTCCTGGCGTTGTCAGCTGGATAATGTGCTCATCTGCCAGATGTATTTTGCTGTGTGTGATCTGCCTATTGCCATTCCCCTCCCTGGCTGCTCCCATTTTGCAGGTGGATGACTGCCCACGTAGAAAGGCTGTGGGTGTTATTGGCAGTAATGGCTATATTTGCATTTACGCTACGTGTGTGATGAAGGAGGAGAGTTGTTAAAATAACACTTTTTCTTTTGTATCAATATGCAACATATGGAAAAACTTGTAAGATGCTTAGTGTGGCAACTGTGTGTGCTGGCAAGGTGACTCAACAAGCAGTTAAGATTCCTAGATTTAGTATTTGCCTCCTTCTACCCTAAGACCTTTAAAAGTCATTTCACTTCTCTATGCTGCCATTTTCCCTCCCGCCTGTTATCTTGTCAGGTTAGCCAGCAGGCTCCCTGAGGGGTTTTCACTGCGTTTCACTTGATGTTCATACAGTGACGTTCATCGTGGGGATACGGTCACCATGGCATGACTGTCCATCAACTGAGCATAGTCCCTGGCTGCACAGCTACTCCTAACCTGTGGGACACAGGAGGAAAGTCTTTTAACATTACCCTCAATGAAAAACGTCCAAGTTAATGTAGTTGCTTGGTTTCGACACACCAAGAGCTTACCACATTCACCTTGGCTCACCTCACCATAGAAACCAGGCAGGTCAAGATAACTCTGTGGTGTGTCTGAGTCCTCCTGTCCAGCCAGGGTCTGTAGGTGCTGCCATCATACCAGCAAGTAGGAAAATGTCCTGAGCAAGGAGAGCTGTAGAAAAGGAATGGAGTAATTGTATTGGGTTTGCATGGCCAGGTTTTGGTAGCAGGAGGGCTACAGGGGTGGCCTCTGTGAGAAGATGCCAGAAGCTTCCTCCCATGCCCAATAGAGCCAATGCCAGCTGACTCCAAGATGAACCTGCCACTGGCCAAGGCCAAGCCCATCAGCAATGGTGGCAGCATCTCTGGGATAATACATTTGAGAAGGGGGGAGAAAAACCCTCTGCAACTGTAGCTGTAGAGAGGAGTGAGAATATGTGAGAGAAACAACTCTGCAGACATGAAGGTTAGTGAAGAAGGAGCAGGAGGAGGTGCTCCAGGCACCGGAGCAGATATCCACCTGAAGCCTGTGGAGGACCCCACGCTGGAGCAGGTGGATGCCTGAAGGAGGCTCTAACCCCTTGGACAGCCTGTGCTGGAGCAGGCTCCTGGTAGGACCTGTGGACCCATGGAGAGAGGATCTCATGCTGGAGCAGGTTTGCTGGCAGGACTTGTGACCCCGTGGGGGACCCACACCGGAGCAGTCTGTTCATGAAGAGCCCATGGGGAAGGACTTATGTTGGAGAAGTTCATGGAGGACTGTCTCCCATGGGAGGCACCCCACGCTGGAGCAGGGGAAGAGTGTGAGGAGTCCTCCCCCTGAGGAGGAAGTAGTGTCAGAGACGACGTGTGATGACCTGACCACAACCTCCATTCTCCATCCCCCTGCGCTGCTCGGGAGGAGGAGGTAGAGAAAATTGGGAGTGAAGTTCAGCCTGGGGAAAAGAGAGGGGTGAGGGGAAGCTGTTTTAAGATTTAGTTTTTATTTCTTTTTACTCTACTCATATTGGATTCATAATAAATTAAATTAATTTTCCTCAAGTCGAGTCTGTTTTGCCCGTGATGATAATTGTTGAACAATCTCTCTCTGTCCTTATCTCGACCCAGGAGCCTTTCGTTATATTTTCTCTACTGTGTCCAGCTGAGGAGGGCCAGTGACAGAGTGGCTTTGGTGGGCACCTGGCCTCCAGCCAGGGTCAACCCACCACAGTAGTATTGCTTATTGCTTCACAAATGCAGTTTCCTTGTCCTAGGTCAAAATACATTTAACATCAGAGTTACGTAGGAATGGTTGACTAGAAGAATGTCTCATTCCTTCTGGTTTATCAGCTTCAGAAGATTTCTGTCATGTTCTGAGTATATTTTTCCTCCTGCAGCAAATGGAAGGGAAATAAAGTGGCAGGTTTGTCTCATTCCAACTTTATTCTGACTTTGTCAATTTAATTTTAATGTAAATGTAAGAATGAGGTACCCTTTCCATTATTAAGTTAGAATAACTTCCCTCTTCCCCACCCTGCATATACACACACCTCCTAGTGCTGCTAGTTGTAGTAATTAGCTCAATGTGCTAATGAGACTTTCCAGGGAAAACGCTGACAGAATTAATTAATGGGTGAATTTCATTTTAATAAATGTATAGGCAATTTTCTAAATGCAGATGGCACCGTCCACCCTGATAGGGGCTCAGCCTAGTGCTACTTCATACAGCAAGTGTCTGGGGAAAGTGGTTAATTTGTAAAATGCTTCATGATACTGATTAGAAGAGAAATAATGCTTATGTTTGCTTCCCAATGCATTATTCATTTCTCAACAATTTGGAAATGTGGTGCCCTTTTATCCGTTCACCGTTACCAGACCTGTCCATTGAATCAGGAGAAAGCAAAGAACGTGCAGTGTCATTAGAGCAGAGTCTCACGTGTTTTTCCTGCAAGCCTGTGCCTCTTGTCAGTCACAAGGTTTATTTTGTATCGTAAAAGCAAAGGGCAGCATCGGGACCCTCCCTTCGGTTATAACACAGGCTAAGGAGCGTGACATACATTAAAACATCTGATTGCAAGCGCCGATCCTGCCCTCGCAGGTCCAAGACTTGAACTTCCTGATGTTTGCTAGTTCTGATGGTCCAAGCTCCTCTGTCGATACGGGATTTATTAACTTAATTTTGTCATGCAACATTCCCAATCTTAATAGGAGGACCGAAGAACAATGTTCTTGCCTGTCAGATCCCAGTAGATTTCAGGATTTTGTCATCAGTGGTGTAAACTGTCGATTACTTTTTTTACTGTGCCTTTCGTATTTGCACACAGACGCCGTTCTTTGAACAGAAATGGTCACGTACAGATGCACCTTCCCTTTCTGGAGGCTCAAGCCAGCTGCCGGTGTCCCAGTGCCAGGCACTGGCTGTGTGTGGGGTATCACCTCCAGTTGGAGACCTGAGGGCAGAGAACAGCGCTTGGCATCTGCGACAGTGATCCTAAAAGGAAGGCAGGGACATGAGCGGGTCTTAGGAGAGACTGGCACCTGGCAGTGGCTAGCGATGGATGCTTACAGATGGTTGTACAAACAGCAAGCAAAGTGATGCTTCCTTGCTGTGTACCCTTCTGGCTTAGGAATAGTTATGTTTGTGTGCATTTGTGTATGTGTTTATACTTGTATAACCATTCCTGTTTATATACTTGTGGAAACATGTATTTCCATTTTCTTGAGCTAGAGGTTGCATTGCCATATTCGTTCGTAATAGCACTCATTTTTTTTCTTGCGCTATTTGTATCTAATCCCTTTTAAAACTGATCTGTGCCTGTCTCATATCTTGTGACAATGTTTTCCACAATTTAAGTAAAACAATTTAAGTAAAACTTTGCTGGATTTTTTTAAAACTTATTGTTCTTCTTTGAGAAATAGCAAATGGCCATTTTTCTTTGAGAAACAGCAAATAGCCATTCTCTTTTGGTTTGTCAATGTCATTCATAATTTAACATCTCGCTGTCTTACCCCCGTTGATTCATTCTTTTTGTAAACTTCAGTGTCCTCGTATTTGCGGTCACTTCCCATAAAAGCCTTTCCATATTTTTAGTATCCTTATCTCACCGTTTGTCAGTTCTAGCACATGCTTTTAAGGTAGGGAGACCAGAACTGTACACCGTATTCAAGGTCTGAGTACATCCATACTATGGCATAATGGTGTTTTCTATTTTGCTCTCCGTTCTTTTCCTAATAACTCCTGACATCATATTTACCTTCTTGACCACCACTGAGTAACGAGCTGGTATTTCAGAGAGCTATTCAAAGATCTCTTCCCTGGTGATAATAGCTAATTCAGAGCCCATCACCAAGCATACATAGTTAGGATTGTTTTCCCCCATGCACATTACTGAGCATTTATCAACGTTGAATTCAATCTTCCATTTTATCCTCAAAGTCACTCCACAGCATAAAATCCATCTGCAGCTCCTCGTTGCCAGTTGTCATTGTTACTCCCTGACAATTTTGCAACATCAGCAAACTTTGTCACCTCGCTATTCACCCCTTGTCCAAATCACTTATGATAATGTTGGCCAGCACAGCTCCCCCGTGGTTATCTCCTTCATTGTGAAAAACTGCCTCATCTTTTCCACCTTTTGTTTCACATCTTTTAACCACTTCAGATTAGTTATTAATCCTCATAGGAGGATTTTTCATGACAGCTCCATTTCTGTAAGAGCCTGCATGAGGGACCTGAGCTTTTTTGGAAAAAAAAAGAAAAAAACCCACCCTAACAGCACAAAGTTTCTTGTGCACAACAGAAAAAGTACTTACAAAGGTGGGTGAAGCAAAACTCAAACTGACCTCATTGTACCTGAAGGTAAGATGCAAGCAAATAGGAAATGAAATATCTGAGGCAAATCTTTGGATGAATCATAGAATTGCCTAGGTTGGAAGGGACCTTTCAGATCACCTAGTCCAACCATCAAAAAACCATCAGTAATCTAAACCATATCTCTAAGCACTATGTCTACCTGTCTTTTAAGTACCTCCAGGGATGGTGCCAAGACACTCCACGGAGGCAGAGCGCTCTCCCAGGCAGCCAGGGATTCTCAGTCCTTCCAGAGCTTCAGACCCTGACTGGAGAAGGCCCTGAGAAACCTGATCCAGGTTTTAAATCATGCTTTCCAGTAGTCGGTGCAAATTCCCAAACCTCCTTCCACAGCAGTTGCAACTCTGGATATTTCATATGTCTCCTGTAACCGTACTGGCCAAAGATAGTGTTGGTCTAACCCTCTGTGATGGTCCCCACGTGCAACTCAAATCATGTCTTTGAGCAGCACCTGCGTACGAAATCATTTCATGTCCCTCATTTCAGACAGCAAAATATCTTTCTCCCAGACAACTCTGATATTAATCATCATTTATTACCACAAATTATTGTAATTAGAGCTGGTTTGCTATTAACAGGCTGTAAAAAAAGTGAATCACACTTTAATTCAAGCTGCCATTTCGTGAGTTAGTCATGACTTGCCTGTGTCCTTCAGGCCAGCAGCAAAGGTGACATACGAACTGTGCTGTCTGGAGAGTGCAGTAAGCTCCCTGGGTGGAACTGAGGCTCTGGGGTGCAGTTCATCACCCTGGTACACCTGGTAATGGAGAAAGTGATTTATTTCTCAACTGAAAGGGCACAGCAGTGTGAGCAGATAGGCCCACTGAGGAAAGAGCTTCAGCTCTTCTCTGATTCTCTCACTGCTCCCTGTGCACCCAAAGTGGCAATGAGTCCCCTGGGCTCAGTGCAAGATGCTGGGTCAAACCTGAGCATCTGTACGTGGTGTTCACCCTCATCTTACTCCTCCCTGGGGGCCCATCCCTTTCCTCTGAACTCAAAGCTTTGCTCAGGCTCCAAAGACCTGTAGTCTCAGGGGTTAAAAATATATCTGTATTCTTTATGTTCTTCGAATAACTAAAGTGATCATTTTCAGGATTTCATTTACAGTGCTTGTTTTATAATTTATTTATAGAGCTTAATTTTGGAGATAAAGGTCATGGACCACAACATCAAAAAACAGTTCGTATTCCATATTTATCTCTTCAGTCTTCATCACAGAGGAAAGTGTGACAAGGTATATTGCATACTTCAGGGAATGAATCACAGAATGGTAGGGGTTGGAAGGGACCTCTGGAGATCATCTAGTCCAACCCCCCTGCCAGAGCAGGGTCACCTAGAGCAGGTTGCACAGGAACGCATCCAGGCGGGTTTTGAATGTCTCCAGAGACGGAGACTCCACCACCTTTCTGGGCAGCCTGTTCCAGTGCTCTGCCACCCTCAGGGTAAAGAGCTCCTCCTCATGTTGAGATGGAACTTCCTACAGAACTTCCTTTGTCTTTATCATACCTATCTTAAAAGAGACCCAACGCGTTTAAGAAGTCTTACATCATTAGGAGTTAAACACAAATTGCACTGGCAAAGCTTGAAGGGGAGGGTTGAAGAATGTTGTAGTTAAGGTTGGGAAGTCTTCTGTGGGCACACATGTCCCGCTATGGTCCTGACTTACAGTGGTCAATGGTGTTACTGTATGAAGCATCTCAGCAGCTGCTTAAGTTGCATTTCTCTTGTTCCAGGCCATGCTATGTCATACCACCCATTGAATTGTGCAGGAACTATGTCTGTGCTGCCAATTGCAACTGAAAAACTGATCTGTTTTAAAAATAAATATTTTGCAGGTGTTTTTTGGAGGCGATGCCAAGAGTCCTGACTGTTCACAATGTGTCTGCAGAATGGCTGCTCCAGAGCCAAGATGTAACACGGTACCAGGTGGGCAAAGGAATGAGCTGCAGGAGCGATGGGGCAGAGCTGCACTGCTGCTCACCGCAAAGCCACAGCCTCATGTGGAGGCAGTTCTCCGTCCGCCACTGCTCTCATCTCCTTTCCCTGCCCTTTCCTTCCCACCCGCAACGCTAGCACCTGTGCTGTGCTGGCACGCGCGGTTTTGTGACTGCTGAGCCAGACTGCTGATACAGCTGAAAAATGACTTTGCAAAAAGGTGGGTTATTTTTCCTCCAAGCAAGTACAGTGGTCCTGGTTACCTTGTACTGCACTGCTGGCACAATTGGTGGGCAGACTAGAAGCAAATGCTGAAGTTGGGGCTGGGAGGAAACATGGATTGACTGTCTTGTTAGTGACAACGTAAAATTGTACACAATACAAATACATTTGAAATGTATACAGCTCAAGAACCAGACTGTGCCTTCCACGTGCCCCATGGTCCTACCACATACCCCACATCCAGACACCAGGATCCCTCACGCAGCACTGCCCCACCATGACTCAGGTAATGCCCATGCATGGGCAGGTATTTGTGATCATCTGGCTGGTGGTAACACTCTCAGCGGTGGCGTTGACTTTGCAGTGGTGGGATAGATGACACTGCCAAACTCCAGCAATACCAAGAAACACGCCTCAGTACCACACGGTGTCACCAAGGTGTTGCAGAAGTGTTTCAGGTGGCTGTGGGTGGGGGCAGAGGGCTTGCTTTGTCTCCTACCTGACCTAGTCCCTGATGGTGGAGGTGGCAGCACAAAGCAGAGCCTGTCTCCTGAGAGGAACGTGTGTGTCCTGGGTAGGTGTTGCTGAGACTGCCATAGCCTGAGCGCCTTAATTTTTGGTATCATGAACATTTGGACTCATGATGCTGCTAGGGTGTCGGTGTGCCTCCATCACTACCCTGGAGCCCAGGGAAGAGCCCACACACAGGCAGAAGAGTCAGTGGCTGCTCCTGACATCTGAGACTCTCCATGTACATGTAGTTGTGTCCCTCATATAGACTCCACAGCTGTTGTATGTATTAAGATGCACAGTTCAAACACCACAGTGGCACACTAATGCATTCATAATAACAGCTTTCCCCCTGGTCTCCAGCTAAAAGCTATTTTGAAGACACAAGACATGAGACAAAGTCAACGTTGCTGAGCAGGTTTCTAGGTCAGCTCTCCATGTGCACCTTTCCTCTCCTCACTGTGGGCCACTATAAGTTAATGCTCCAGCCCCCCCCGTGAGCTCAAGGCACACATGACAGGTAAATTGTGGAAGTTGACAGCCCATGACTGCCTCTAAGCCCTCTGTCTTGGTAAGATGACTGTCCCCTGTGCCACCAGGGCTCTCTGGTGTGGCAGGAGCTGCTCGTGTCCCCAGATGCAGGTAAATCAGAAATCTGGATCTCCAGACAACTTTTGCTCCAGTTCCTTTCCTTAACCTGCTGAAGCAAGCTATACCATCCCACATCACCCAGCACTGCCCCGAGACTCTCTTTGACCAAATAATTTCTCCTTTTAAAGTGGTTTGTTCCAAGCTGGCTGTAAATCGTGCAGGTTGAGTGTGTCCTCCCCCAGATCTCTCTCAGGCCAAGAACACCCAGGTGGACAAAGCACAATCCTACAGAGGGAGTCCCCAGCCCCAAGGGGGGCAGAAGGCAGACGGCAGGGGTCATTAGTGGCCCCCGGCAGCATCTAATGTGGGTGAAGTGCTGGGACATCCTGGTCATGGCTTGGCCACCGAGGGCACAGAAGCTTTACACAATAACAGGGCTCTGCAGGGAGGCTCAGACAGCCCATCGCTGCCTGCGCACACCGTGTTAAAAGGAAAAGTCAACCCGCTGTCATCCATTGGGCATGAAATACGCTCCATGTCAAAGCCTTTCCAAGGACACCTACTCACTGGGCAGCAAACATGGACTGCAGCCTCTGGACCCGCCTCTGCAGCCTTCTCTGGAGGCTTCTCTGGAAAAGGCTGTGCAGTGAGCAGGAAGCATTGCTGGGATTAAAAAGCTCCATCAGTGCAAGGACAGTAATTACAGGCAGGTAATCTGTTCATCTGGGGAGCAACCGTGTCCGCAAGTTATTTTTAGTTGCTGCTATGGAAGGGAACACACTTCTGTCCATCTTCAGAAGGGAATGGTGGTGGATTTCTCATGGGGGAAAGGAGAGATGCTTAGAGAGAATTAAGGAGGCTACAGCTCTTCCATTAGTACAACCTGGCACACTCTGTGCTGTGGATCATTTTTCTGGGAAAGAGGCTGTGTCTCTGCATCCAGCCTGGAGAAAGATGCAATAAGCAGCTATTAGCATCATGTCTGCAGGTTGCTGTGTGCTGCAGCGAGCTGGTTGTCAGGTCTGCGCCAGGTTCCTGCCATCTGCGCTCCTTGAGTGGAAAAGTCCTTGAAAATCCATCCATTTCTTAAACCGGAGAGATTTGATGGAATTCATCTGACAGTAACTATGTAATAGGATCAGTTTGGTGCTGCTCGGTTTGCTAGTACACTAATGTGATTGTCTCTGGGCTCACAAACTCCCATTTTCAGTAAGCCGCACACTGATCGCTTTGGATTTAGTTTGCTGCTGCTTCAATTCCCGTGCTAGCCCACGCCTCGGAGTGGCTTGTGCCAGGCTGCTTGAGGACTTTTAAGACAGTCCCTGATCTTAACATGCTCACATCAGGGCTTAACTCTCTCTCCATAAGCAGGGGGAAAGGGAAAATACTCATGGGGGTGGGAGGAAGGGACTTCTTCATCACCACCCAGGTTGTGCTTCTGCGGTGTAGACAAAGAACTTAAACCCGAACTCTGAAAAGTCTAGAACAACCTCAACTAGTGACGACATGGTTTTCTGGGTTACTCAGGCTGGGGACTTGCAAAACATCAGCTTGGTTGACAGGCTAGCTGATCATGATTTTCTGCGCCGATTTTCTGTGCTGATCATGATTTTCCCATGTCAGAGTGACCCGTCAGGTGAACTGGGGCTTTTTGGGGGTTGCCCAGGCAAAGGCAGGGGGGAAGAGCCAGCCACAGCAATGTTGCTGCCCCGCGTCTCCTGCTAAAGCATGAAAAAATGGGAAAAAGCTCTGTCCTATCTTTCTCTGCACCCTCACCAGCGTGCCTGCAGCTTTTCCACCATCTGTCTGTATGTCTGTCTCTTCCCTTAACGCAGTAAGAGCAACTTTGGCAAGAGGCAGAATGAAAGATCTAAGCAGCACATTCCTTTCCCTGTTTGGGTCTCTTTTTCCAAAAACAGCGTTCGCTTTTATTGCTATTACGTAAAGTAAATGCCAAACAACATCCCTTGAGGAAAAACCGGAAGCCGGGTGGGCGGCAGAGCAGCTGAGGTGGTAGACGTGGGGCTGGTCGCCCGGGGAGCGGCTGACACTTTCTGGCTGGGTCTGCTGTTCTGCACTGAGAGGCGGTCACCGTGTCCCTGACTGCCAAAGCTAGAGCTAACCTCGAGCTGTCTCTGTCAGAGACGAAGACGAGCATGCATGTCTTGTGGGGTTTCATCTGTTTGTAGTGGCACGAGAACAATTTAAGGATGCAGGATTACACCCATTACATTACATTTAAGGATGTAACTGGCTCCCATGATAAATCTCTCCCTTCCTGCCTCCACCATGCTCCCGTGCGTGCAGAGGACCTCACAAAAAATTCCGGTTTATAAATTTCACAGGGTGTATTGTGTTCACAGAGCTAAAAGCCTGGAAAAATCAGCAAATGCAATACAGGGATGTGGTATTTCAGCATTTTCTCCACCATGGTCCTTTCTGGCACATATCTTAGGTGCGTGCCCAGGTGAGCTCCCCGCTGACCTAGCTTTTCAGCCCACAGATCCTTCTCATCAATTCATAGCGTTTAGGGCAGAAAGGAGCCTCGAACCGCCTGGGCAGGCTGCCTGTCTATCACAGGCTATTACATTGCATTTGCTCACCTCTGCCTGGAGCCCAATTACTTGGGTGGGAATTCAGGCATCCGGCCTGGAACTGCCACCGGCTGTTGCCTTTGGCGCTGGGAGTTCATGGTTAAGCAGCCTGGCTGCAGGAGCTCTGCGCTCCACTCCAAGCTGAATTCATGTGGCTGCTGCTTCATTCCTCAGCTCTTGCTGTGACTTTCTTCTCTATTATCGTCCAGTCCCTCGGCATCTCTTGTTTTCTGTCTGAACAAGTTCATACAAATCACAGCCAGGTCAGCTCTCACTGTCCTTTATAAGCTCTTCAGGTTTTTCACAGCAGCATTTTCTCCAAGTCTTGAAATGAGGTGTGGTGGGGTTTTTTTGTGACTTCTGAAATATTGAACACCTTCCAAAACTGCAGAGGCCAGAAGTGGATACAGTGTTAGTATGCATGGTTAAAATAGCCCTTTCAGCCCCAGTTGGATATGCAGGGGTCACAAGAGCCCTTTAGGTACACAAGGGACACATTTTCCCACTTTTCCCCAAATTCCTCATCCTTCCTTGGACACAGCACCACTGTCCTGCTCCCTTCCTTATGGCTTCATGTCTGTCTCCAGGATTCAAAAGCCTTTTCTTCGTAAGGCTCAGCAGACTGAGAAATCCAGCTTATGGTACACGCCTGTCCTGTGCCTTCCACTGGTCCCTGGGCCAGCTGGAAAGGTGCTGCTCTCCTGGCCACTGAGGAGACTGCCAGACCCTGCTGCACCCCAGCAAAGCCACCCCTGAGTGCTGAGTGCTCTGGTGCTGCTGATAGATGCTTGCTGCTCTCAGGTGTGAAATTTTTAAAATAATTTATAAAAAATTATTTTTATAGAATCATAGAATGGTTCGGGTTGGAAGGGACCTTAAAGATCATCTAGTTCCAACCCCCCTGCCATGGGCAGGGACATCTCCCACTAGATCAGGTTGCTCAGAGCCCCATCCAGCCTGGCCTTGAACACTTCCAGGGATGGGGCATCCACAACTTCCCTGGGCAACCTGTTCCAGTGCCTCACCACCCTCATGGTGAAGAACTTCTTCCTAACGTCCAGTCTGAATCGACCCATCTCTAGTTTTAATCCATTCCCTCTAGTCCTACCATTACCTGACATCCTAAAAAGTCCCTCACCAGCTTTCTTGTAGGCCCCCACAAGATACTGGTAATACTTTTGGCATCTTCTGGAGATGAAGCGATGCAAGAATCTGGGTGGATAATGGAAAATGCAGGACAAAGGACAAGGGCCAAGGATGGTAATGAGGCAGAAACCAAAGTGAACGTCCCAAGGGTTTGGGCATACATCTGAGTGACCGAGCTTGCTAAGCCCAGGCTGTGTCCTGGCTGCTGAGCTCCAGCTGCTCCAGGGAGAGCTTTTAGGCAGTGGCAAGGTGAGGTGATGGACATCAGCTGGGACATAGGGCCAGCCCAACCACTGTGCCTCACCTTCGATGAGCGGTGGGAGAACAAGCTCTGAAAACTACTGTAGCCCAGACGGGATGGTGTAACCTGTTGTGGCACACCCATCATGTTGGGTTTTACATCTGCCTCGGAGGCCTGAATTATTGCGACTTGCAGAGGTCCCCCAGTAGGTGCTCCAGCACTTTGTAAATCCTCACTTGGGAGGTTACTGTAGAAACCCATCCTGGTGCAAGAGCTCACGGAACCTTTGCTTTTGCCCGTGCATCCCCACACAGCCTGAGCACCTCCAGCCTTCGGAAGCAGCTGTGAGCAGGGTGGACGCATCAGCCTTCCCTAAACTGATGGGTGCATCGCAAGGACGTCGAGCCAAATTTGCATTGGTGCAAATAGATGCAGCTCCTGTTAAACTTGGTGCAAGAGCAGGCGTATAAACCAAAGCTGAATTTCAGCTGGAGTCTCTTTATTTTGTAATAAATTACTAAACGGATTGTCAGATTTGATATTCTCTCATAAATGTCTAATTAAGGAAAAAGCAAACCTCCGCTTCATAAAATCCCTGACTGATAGTACTAATAAAATGTCATAAATGCAATGAATGTTGTGATAATGCTTTTAGAGACTAATCGCCTTTCATTATCATTAGCACAGAACCGATCAGCACCTGGATGAAGACACCACTGTGCCGCAGTGGCGTCGCCAGGTGCAGGACAGGGACTGGCCAGGAGGAAGAGGAGAAAGGAGGGGTCTTTGTGTCAGCGGCTGGGTTTGGTGCCTTCCTCACGTGTCCCTGGACCAGAGACCATTTTGCAGCCCTGGGAGCGGGGAGCCCTGTCCCCAGGCCCTTGGGAGTTCACCAATATGGTTTGTCCCCATGTCTGCCCTCTGGCCTGTGGAGCATCACCCTTGTGGCAGGGAGCTGAGCGTGAGGATTGTGGCTTCCACCACAGCAATTTGGGAAGCTCCCAGCTCAATCCCTCAGCTGTGTTCCAGGCAAGGAGGAGGCTACTGGGTCAACTTCCATGCCTCTGGGCAGGGATGCAGGCAGAGCTTTGCTTTGCCGCTTGGCAGCACCACACCGGTGAGCTCTCCCTGCATCCCGTGCTCGCCCCTGCACCCCAACCATGCGAGGGCTTTAAAGTTGGAGATGGTTGCGTGGAAATTATGTGCAAATATGCAAATTATCTCATTATGTTGCTGGCATGAAATGCCACACACAGAGCGGATAAAAGCTTGGCAGCTACAGAAACGGGGAAAGTAAAAAGGAGTTCAAAGAGGAATGCTAAGCTCCCTCGTCCTCCTCTTGCCCTCTGTGTGAGTGAGCTGCGGGGGGAAAAGCACTCCAGGCTGGCCTGAGAAAGCGTGACATCTCCACCTGGCTTTCTATGGCTACTTCCATCATGTTTGGTTAATGCAGCTGAACATCAACACTTCGGCTGGAATTTATTCACACATCGAGACGCATCCGTGCGGCAGTTGCAGTACATGCGTATTCTTCCTGACCTCATCTAGTAAACCATGAGTGGTAGAGAGAAGAAAGGACCAGGAGCTTGGTTTCCTTTGTCCTCCAAAGCAAAAAGTCCAGACTGGCAGTAAGACAAGATTTTTTTTGCATAATTTATTGACTAACACAGTAGTGCCGGGGGTCAGGAAGGGATGGAACAGTACATGTGAAACACCTGGAGCTACAATTTTTGCCAAAATATGAATAAAACTTTCCAGCACACATGTTTTCCCACCCCTGCCTGGTGTAACACTGCCTGTTGGTTAGATGGTTGTACAGATCCGAGGCCGGAGGCTGCCACCACTGACCCGGCTTCGCGCTCGCCCCAAGTGCCACCTCCGACCCTGGACCTCTCCTGCTCCAAAATCCTAACCCTGGCTGGCTTCTGCCGGCCATGTCCAGCCTCACGCTGGGAGCCTCAGCAATTAGATCATTTAATAAACCATCTCATTTCAGGCTGTTTTGTGTAAAGCATTTTACCTGGCTTTATTTCTCGCATTGCTTTGTATTCCTTCAAACTCCAACCCCACAAATCGATGCGGTGCCGCTATTGTTGCCTCTAAAATGTTTACTCCTGGCTCTCTTTAGGACCTAAAAGGCTGAAAACTGCATCGTAATTGCCCAATTAGTCCTAATGCTGCGTAGTGTTGACTGTTTAGTTACCATATATTGTGTACAGAACTAATTGTGGTGAAAGTAAATGAATGTGAAGGAAACAAACAAGCTACTAGAAAATAATTACTTGGAGTGTTTCTTTTTAGTACCTGTACAGCAGATTTCATTATAGTCAACAGCTTCTAAAGCTGCTTGAAATAGCGGTATTTGTCATTTTCATAGAAACTTGATAATGACATTAATTTATCTTAATGGTCTGTTCTATTGTTATAAATAGTAAAATTAGCTTAAATTGTCTTGCTTTTGCTGGTTTTGGATGGCTCCAAAGGGCCCCACAACAGCAGATGAGTAGATAATTTGGTGTGCTTGACAGATTTCCAATAATTTGTTATGTGGAACATGAGGTAATGCTAGTACCATTAATGTTCATTTTCCTCTAAATTCATTACTGCCCTTTTCCCTTTTATCTTTTTTAATGTCTGGGCCATTTTTCTATATTTCAAGTGGAGCTACAAAGCCTATTCATATTCAGCTATAGTAGCTATTAACATTCTGCACATAGAGAACATCATGTAGAAAAACAACTCTTTATGAAATGATGAGGCTGGTGGCTATTTATGCTGCAAAGTAGGTAAAATGGGTTGTTTGCTGGTATTAGGGATTGGCTGTAATTAAGTCAAATGTAATTTTAAAGAAATTTAAATGTTTTCATTTTTATAGCCAAGGTAAAACACAATTCAGGGAAATTCTAAGAAGGTGTAAATGCATTAATAAAAACTATTTTCCCTGTTTTCTGCCACTCCTGTTTAAACTTCACCGAGGATTTTATGCACGACTAGTTATTTGCACAATATTTTCTACCCAATTTAAACCTAATTAGTCTTGGGAAAGTATTAACATTAACGGTACTTTTATGTGGGTTTGCTGATATGGTAATGATCTGAACAAACAGGAGAGCTTTCCGTCAGGGAGGAACTACTTTGCCGCCTTCTCCTTTTCTTTCTTTTTACTTTGGTATCTAACCAACGTTGCCATCCTCTTCCCCTCCAGGTGCAGAGATGCAGAGCAATGGAAGGGGAGGAAGGGGATGAGGTTTCCCTGTCTGTATCTCACCAGCGTGTACGTAGCATATATGAAAACCCAAGCAGAAGCAGCGAGACATGAGGCTGGCTGCCATGGGGTGACTGTAGAGGGATGCCTGGCACCATGGCCACGTCCCCATGAGGTGGCAGAGGATCAGGGGCAGGACTGGAGGGGAGAGGGGCTTTACTCTGGGGGAGGATGCCCTTGCTCCAGCCATGGCAGTGCCTGGCTGGTGAATGGTGGTGGTGAATCCCTGTTCAGCCAGGTGGGAGGGGGATGACCCTGCAGGCACCCCCTTTCTCCTGGAAACAGGACTGCTTCCACCAAAGTGTGTTGTTTTGATGAAACTTCAGAGAGAAAGCACTCCTGCGTGATGAAAGTATTTTTGAAAACTGCCATTTCACAAGATCTCAGAGTCATTTTTCAGAAAAAGCTTAATTGGGAACATTTTTCATTTTTGTATTATTTTTACATTATTCGTAGTGTTCACAGAATTGCAGAATCACCGAGGGGCTGAGGTTGGCAGGGGCCTCTGGAGGTCATGTGGTCCAACCCCCTTGCTCAAGCAGGGCCACCTAGAGCTGGTTGCTTAGGACCATGTCCAGACGGCTTCTGGATATCTCCAAGGTGGGAGCTGGTAGTTCTTCAGTTTAGATGTATCAGGCAACACATACCTCTGAGAGACCATGAATTGGTACGATAGACAAAACAGTGTGTCATTTTAAACTTCTCTTTAAAATAATCAGCCACTGCATATGTCCAGTGGAAATGTCTTACCTTTAATTCCACCTCCCAGCGCTGCCACTTGTTTGTGACAGCGTGATGATGGGACTCCCTTGCCCAGGCTTAGCCGCACAGGAGGCCCCTCATCGGTCAAGGGGCATGAAAGCCTCCCACCCTTTCTTGGGCAAACATCTAAGTACATGGAGGGATCTTCTTCCTGGCCTCCCTGCTGCTCATGGAGGCATGATTAGAGGAGATGCTCAGCCTCCAGGTGGGTGAAATCATCTGAGATGGGCCCTACCCACAGCTGCCCACGAGTTGGAGGGGCATTTTCCCTCCATGAAACTGGGGACCCCAAAGGTGAGTGCCCTAACACCAGCTGTATCACTGCCCAGCTCTCTGCAGCCAACAGCAGCAGCCAGTGAGGGTGCAGGCACTTTCCAGGGGTGGCTGATTCCCGAGTTACCCGATGTTACCCCTAAAGAAATCACATTTCTCTGACAGTCCCCAGACCACAAGCTTTGAGCTGGGTTTTGCCTGAGATGCATCATTGCCAACCCAGGAGCACCTAACTAGAGGTGGCTTGAGGTGACAGCATGGACCTCCCTGAGTACCCCAACCCCTGGGACTTCCTTGGGTGCCTCATTTTTGTGTCTTACCATGTGTGCTTAATGTTGTCTGATGTCACCTGCATGCTGGGAGGTCAGCTGAAATCTTCGTTGCTTACATTTTCTTGACTGCTCTCAAAACCAGCCTCTCTCAGGGGCTTTACATCTGACTTCTTTGGAAAACTCCTCCGTCTACGGTAGGATTCATCTCACCTAACTTTAGACACTATTGTGCAAAAGTCAGTATCTCGGCTGCTCATCCCTGCTCCCTTTCAAGACAGGGGGGAAAAAAAGCTATGTCCATAGAGTGAGTCATCTGATTTATTTTGCACAACTACATTAGGATGAGATGAACAGCACCTAAAAGTGCCAATTTCTCTCCATTAAGGAGAAAGGGAGACCAAGCTCCCCGTAATAAACATTAGATATCAACATGACGGATATCTGTGCCTGGGCAGAGCATCTCTACCCTCATGCCTCCCATCCAGACCATTGGCAGGAGAGACGCTTGTCTGGTGAAATTCTCCTCCATCGTGAAACTCCTGGGTAGCTCAAAGATTGCAGAGCTACAGCCGTGTTTTACTTCAAGGTATGGAAACACAACATTAATTACACATTACGAAGCCTTTCTGGACTTCCAAAGCTTGTGTTTCTTTCCAAGTTTGGGCTGAAGCTTACCTGCAGTCTGCACAAAGGTCTATTTTGCTGTTCCTGTTTTGTATATATGAGTTTTAAATCTTTTTTTTAGAAAAAAAAAAAAAGATGTGCTTGTCTTATTTTTAAATTCTGGCAATGTCACTGTGCACGCTGAATTTTAAGAAAATCCTTTTTTTCTGTTGCTGCTCCTGTACTGAGAAATATATTGACTTGACTGAGCAATTATAATTAAAATATCTGATATTCAATGCTTCCAAAGACTCACTGAATGACAGTCAGACACACCTGGCTGAAGCTGGAAATGGCACATTTTATCTGTTGTTTGCAAGTGTCTGTCACAACATGCCAGGTTTGCTCCTCACTCCTTGGTTAGCTTTTATCTGTTTGACAATGAAAAATCATGCTAAACAACGGGGAAATTTGCATCGCAAAGATGCATCTCTGTGCTCAGCCTTCCTTCCTGGTGATAACGTCGATGGGCTTTACATTTCAGGATCACAACCCATATGATTGGTAAAAAAACACTCTCAAGCCCAGGTGAGCAGCTCTTTATTCTTTGCTGTGAACAGCTGACACTGGGAGAGCGATGCAGCCTCTGAAGGATACGGCTGATAAAGAATTTACCCTAAGCCAAGGAAGATATCCATCTGGCTGTTCATTTGTAAAATAATGGAATCATAGAATCATAGAATTGCCGAGGTTGGAAGGGACCTTTCAAATCATTGAGTCCAACCATCAACCTAACTCTGACAAAAACTATCACTAAACCATATCTCTAAGCACCATGTCTACCCATCTTTTAAAAACCTCCAGGGATGGTGACTCAACCACTTCCCTGGGCAGCTTGTTCCAATGCTTAAAAACCCTTTTGGTGAAGAAATTTTTCCTAATATCCAGTCTAACCCTCCCCTGGCCTCCCCTGGTCAGGAGGCCATTTCCTCTTGTACTGTCACTTGTTACTTGGGAGACTAACCCCCACCTCTCTACAGCCTCCTTTCAGGTAGTTGTAGAGAGCGATAAGGTCTCCCCTCAGCCTCCTTTTCTCCAGGCTAAACCACCCCAGCTCCCTCAGCCGCTCCTCATAAAACTTATTCTCCAATGAGCCGCAGGCCTCACATCTTAATCACTCCTGTTGACTTTACCTGGAGTCCACTAGATGAAGTCGTAGCTGTGCCTGGGAAGACCTTGCCCGCCCGTGGCAGCTGATGGACCCCATGAGGCCACCAGTATCATGTAGCGGCATGATGGGAGGGTCAACCATCAGAGTGGCTCTAAGGAGGGGGCTGTCAGCGTTGCCAGTAAAACCTCCTCTTTCAGGGTTTTCACACACACATGTAAAAGGTTGATTTGCTCTGGGACTCTGCAGAGAGGATTTTGTTTAGAGAGCAAGTTTTTGGTTTAATTGTATTTCAAAGAGCAGCTACTTGAATGCTGCAGCAGTGATAAACAGCAATAGCTGAAGGGCTGTGGTGGGTTTGGCTGTGTTATGTTCACAGTTAGACTCAATGATCTTAAGAGTCTTTTCCAACCTAAATGATTCTATGATTCTTGTGCTGACGAATCAAGCATGAATTAAGGCAAAATCAAACCATTACAGACACCTCTTGTAGTCATGTAGCCCATGAGACCATAATACACACAAAGACCTAGATGCAGTTGATCTATTTGCTAATAGACTTAACCAATTCTAGCAATAAATTAAGGCTTTTCTAAAAGCAGACGAACGCATTAGACCTCACTAGACTGGGGCAAGTTTTCCTCTGCCTCATGGAAGACGGGCTTGCGGCAGCAGCTGTCTGCCGAAAGACATTTCTGCGGCGCTTCTCGATGGACCCCACTCCTGACAAAAAAAATCCCTTCCCCTACCTTCCTTGCCAACAAAAATAACGAGACACAGAAATAAAATGAAGTAAGGGTAGACAGAAACCTAGCTGCTGGACACCTTCCAAGCCTGCCCTGGGGTTGCATCACCAGTCCTGGATGAAGCTTGCAGCAGCACTTCTGGTCCAGGGGTGGTGGGGTCACTCCTTCCCAGGTCTTGGCACTTTGGGAAAGGTGTAGAATATATAAAAGGTGAAGGGAAGGTGAATTAGGAGAGAAAGAAGCAAAGGAAAAAGGAGTGTGGAGGATTTTTTTTAACCCGGCTAGGACTGATTTACAGCTGTGTAGGGAAGCAGAGCTGTGCCTCAAGGAGCTGCGAGGCTGGAAGGAGAACAAGCAAGGGAAATTCAGTCTTGCCCACGCTGGGCCACCCCAAAGGCTGTACACTTTTAGGTAATTATCTATGATTTGTTACCTATAACATATAGGTATAGTTAATTATATGGGTAATTATAATAAATGCACAATACATAATATATCGATCATAAAATTATATTATCTATAAAATACGCTAGAAAGTTACCTACAATTTCCCTGCCCTGAGGTTTTGATTGATTATGCACCCTGGCTCCTGACCACATCCAAGCTTGCCAACCAGCTGGGAAGCAGGATGCTACCAAACCCCATCCTTGTGCAAGCACTGCCGTTGCAAGTGGCTCTGGCCCCAGGCCAGGGGTTTCGGAGCACGTTGTTGGAAATTGGGACCACCCAACCTCCCAGAGGGTCCCTGGGGAGGCCGCGGCAGCACAGGCTCACGTACATGGCCATTGACTGAGGGAATATTTTGCTGTGAGTGTGTGAGACCCAGGAGACTCAGATGATGAAAAATATTTTTCTATGGTTGATGTCTCACTAGATTTCTGGCAGCAGCTTTTGGAGAGGAAAAAAAAAATAAGAGCAAGTGTTTCATTCAAGGAGCTCCTTGTGAAATACAGTTCCTTTATATTCCAGCTCTGGTTGCTCCGGACAGTTGAGAGATATGCCCTGGAAACACAACTATTTTTGATGTCAGGGAAGGTACTAAAACTCGCATAGATGATGCTATCATCCCTGGGAAAGGCAGGAAAACCGGCAACACTGACACTTGAACAGCCCGCGACAGGGGGAGGGAAATGCTGGAAACTACCACTATTGACAATTAAAAAAAAAAATAAAGAAGAAGAAGAAGAATTACCCTTGGGATTTTCAGAAGTCACCTCCACTACAGGTGAAAACAGACAGACAGACGGAATGTGGCTTGGCAATGGAGTGACATCTAGGATTCAGCAGGGAAAAATCTCTGGAATTTTAACCCTGAGCAGGCATCTCATAAGGTCTCTGCTGGAGAAGCACTTCATTGACTTACAGGCATATTTCAGTCCGCAGTGGGTGGCAGCAAGGACCAACCACCACCCCAGGGGGGACAGCCCGAGAGGACTTCTTGGCCAGGAGGGGGGTGTGCTCGGGGCTCTTGCCTGGCCAAATGAAGCGGGACCGGGGAGCCAGCCCCAGCACCAGGCTGCTGGGGGCACTTGCCGCCCGCTCTGCTTTAGCGTCCCAGTGCAAAGGTGGTAACTGGGTGGGAGCTAAAAGTATTCATGCAAATCATAGAATCATAGAATGGTTTGGGTTGGAAGGGACCTTAAAGATCACCGAGTCCCAATGCCCCTGCCATGGGCAGGGACACCTCCCACTAGACCAGGCTGCTCAAAGCCCCATCCAGCCTGGCCTTGAACACTTCCAGGGATGGGGCATCTGCAGCTTCTCTGGGCAACCTGTTCCAGTGTCTCACCACCCTCATCACAAACTAAATAAGAGAATAAAGAAGTGCTGTTAGATATGGTGCCCCAACCACTGACACGATGTCCATAGAGGAGTAGGGACAGGGTCACTGGTTTCCAAAACCACCATGGCTGGTGCTGGAAAGCAGCAGCTGCAGCTCGAGCGAACACAGCCCATCCAATTCGGCATCTGCCTCCGCAAAGGCCAGTGCCAGGAAAAGCTTCCCAGTTATGGGAGACCAGCAGTGTCTGAAAAGGCCGAGCAGCTCCACACTGCTGCTGTGAGAGTGGACTTGCTGACTGGGAGCCAAAGGTGTTGAAACATTTCTCGGGCAAACTGTGGCACTGCAGGGGTGGGCAGGGCTGGTGGCAGCGGGCGCTGATGGTGGAGGGAGAGAGGGTGGCCCTGCCATATACCCACTCCATGGGAAAAATGGTCTGAACCTGCTCTGGACCTCCAGTATCCCCAGTGTAGAGGAGCAGCGGGACTGGTTTCCCTGTAGGAGGTGCAGAGTTGGATCCTGGTCCATCCTCAGCCCAATTCACATGCAAAAGGCACGGGGGAAAGAGGGACCACTCACTTTTCTGCTCTCCCGGAGAGCGATGCCCTAGACGCACCTCTGCTCGGCAGGCAAGGAGCTAGGAAAGGAGGCAGATGCAGCAGAAGACACGCCAGCTATTTGTGCCTTTGCCTATGGGGCAGGTTAACTGGGATGTAGGAGAGGGGCCGGCTGCCCTCTCCCCGAGATGGTTTGCAATCCACCAACAGCACTCCCAAATTTGTCGATTATCACAGTTTGACTTTAACTGAGCCGAGTTGGAGATGGCGTAACTGAAATTCAACAAGTCTCAGAATATTTGCTGTTCTGCCCCTGCATGAACTCACACAAATCTGTTTTTCAAGGTTTATGGTAAAACCCATTGGTGCAGCTCAGGCCAGGCTGGAGCTCTTTTCTGCATCATTAATTCCTTGGCTTGTTTTTCTTTTTCCAAAGTTCTCTGCAGGTCATTCCCCCCAAGTGCAGCGAGGGATGGAAGAGCACATTGAAATCATTATTGATAAACAGTTACATCTTGAAGCTACACAGAGCCATTATTTCACAAAGATGCGAACAAAACAGTTTTGCATCGTGTGAATTATTTTCCTATTTGAAACACAGAAATCTCTCTCAAATAGCTTTAAAACCCATATTGTAGTGAAACATCCAGTTTGTTCCATTAACTACTCACGGAGTCAACTGGAGAACCACTGTTATTAATTTCAATGGAAAGCTAAAATGCAGTTCATTTTCTGTAATTGCAGGCCCATCACCTAAAGACCCACGAAAAGCTTTTAATCCAAGGCATTTTTAGAAGGGTATGATTACACCGCATATCTTCATAAGGTGCATAATTACCAGGGTGTCAATCACAAAGAAACACACAAAGAGCCAAACTTCCCGGGCTGTTGGAGAGCGGTCCCCTCCCGCCGCCCCGGGGCCACCGGCGTGTGGGGTGGTGGGGTGGGTGATGGAGATGAGGGACCTCTCCGGGACCCGGCCATGATGCTTTCCTGGCACAGACTGTGCGCTACCTGCCAGAGGATGATGCAGAGAGACCCCGAGCCTGGAGGAAGCATTAGCAGGCTGGAAGATGCCTTGGGAAAAGCAGCACTTAAAGAGTTGTAAAGGAGCGGCTCAGCATCATGGCAGTGGGATGGGGGCAGGGAACACGCGAAAAGGTGAGAAGAAACGACAGGAAGTTTGGGAAGAGAAATTGGAGAGTAAATGCTATTTGGTTTAAGGATGAGAAAGACTCTGCGAGGTGCAGAATATTCAGCAGACCACAATTTCATTCCAAGGGCCCAGGAGAACCCGCCACAGCCAGACGGCTGTCCCGGGGCCCTCAGATGAGGGTGGTTCCTGGCTCGTCCTGGCTGTCTTCGTGGTCATCGCCCCACGCCAAGCTGCCAGCCACGCTCACACCATGCGGTTGGAATTCGAGGTCTTTGCTACCTTGACTCTATTCACTCAAAACAAATTGCACAACTCCTCCAGCCTGCCTGCGGGAAGAGGTAACTCCGGCTGGCGGGAAGAAGAAAGGAAAAGCGTTGGGGTTGAACTGTTGCTCGGCCGTTTCGCTCGAGGAGGGACAGCCGCGATCGCCTGCTGTGATTCCAGGCCACTGTTTCCACGCAGGGTCCTTTGTGCTCGCTAACCTGACTCACGGAGGAAACCCGGATCAGTGGAAACACGTAGATGCCAGGAGACCTATCCACTGAAGTCAGGTGTTTGATGTGCATTAGCAGCCCCTTTCCTTCGGCTCTCGGCTTCGCTCCTCTCCTGCTTTAAGCCCTGATGGATGCTGAGCGGGGGCTGCAACGGCAGAGGTGTGAGAGAGCTGATGCTGCTTCTTCCCAGGGCGGCTTCACCAGTAAAGAGGAGCCACCTCTGGCTGCGTCCCACAGCGAGGGACCCTTTAATTGATTGCAAAAAGAGCTGAGTGTACTTAGCACCTCGGTGGATGAGGACTAAGGTGGGCAATAGTGGCAGCAGAAGCAGCTGTTTGGGAAGCAATTTAATTAATAAAAAAGTAAGAAGCAAAAAGTCAAGCCTTGCCTCTGCTGTGCGGCATTTAATCTGCACATGTAGGCAGGACTGCAGCCTCCCCACGCGTTTTTGTTTTTTTTTTTTTTTTTAGCTGGCACTTTTCCCCAAACACGGTAACGTTTTTTTAACTTCAGTGGATGACATTTTGTAATATGTTTAAGGATCTGTAATATTTTATGCTTGTAGCTTTTTGCGATTGTTGTTCCAATATGGCACTGATGCTGGTATTAAAGTCTAATATGATTAGAAAGCTCAATTGTATAACCAAGGGGTTATACTCTTTATCTATTCTAATCTGATTAAAATGCTTTTCTTCAGTAGCTTCCCGCAATCGCTTTATAGCAAAACCTGGGAGCAAAGCCACCAGCACTCTGGTTTGCCCCAGATCGAAAGAAATACCAAATGGGTTCCTTAATTGCGTGCTTCACTCATTACCGTACAAAGCTGGGTCCAAACTGCAAACCCAGCTCCACTGGGCTTTAGTGGAGCTCCTCGCTCAGAAAGGGACCGGTGGGATGCCCGGGCGAGCCCGGAGGCTGGTTACGGCTCAATACCTGCCTGCTTTAGGGGCAGAAAAAAGGCATTTTGGGTCTTGCTGCCTGGTGCCAAGGTTGCTAAGCAATGAAGTCACTACAAGTAGCTAATGTCAGGGCTACATCTAAACCCCATCACAGCATTAAACTCATCATTGTAATTAAATTCTCTCACTGCTTACGATACCATCGCCCTTACGTGATGTATCTTGTCCAGCCTAGTGGTAAACTAGTTAATGCAACAGAACACATCCACCTCTAATTTCCATTGCCATTTAGTGCTCATATGCCACAATTTATCACAAATCTGAAGGCAGAGTAACAGAAAATGTGCTGCAGAGAATGTGATTAGTCCACGAATAGGTAAAAGCATGAAGAAAGAGCCTGGTTTTACGAAAACTTACCCTCTCTCCTTCAACTGTTCCTCTAATGATTACCAACACTGGTATGGCAGAAGAGCTGTAGAAGACCAAACATAGCTGCTGACGTAATGGTGGTTTTGCAGCACCAGACAGCACGCTTTGGGGATAAAGCAGAGCTGTTAAATGAACCCCCTGCATGGCAGAGGTTATTCTGTGTGCTGTGGATCCATAGCCTGCATCTTAAGCGGTGGGGACGGTTGTTCTGCAGACCACCTCCCCGCAAGACACCCAAGTCACCACTGAGACCAGGGCCGCTGACTCCAGTGTAGGTGAAGGTGGTATTCGCCACCACGGCAGGCTGCTGCGGGATGCAAAGCGGCCTCAATGCCACCGCCTCCTCTCTTTAAACCCAAGCCATGGTCTCCACAGCTGGCTGCTGTGGCTAAAGCAGGGTAGGAAAGATGCAGGAAGGGAGCTGAGGTGTTTAACGGAGCTGCCACTACTTGGAAAGGAGGGTGAAGAGGGGCAGCCCCTCCTAGATGCGATATTTGCCCCTAAGAGTTGCAGAAGGGGCTCTTCCCTTCCATCTCTTGCCCAATTCCTCCCCCTCCTGCGAGGGGAGCAGTTGGCTCGTTCCTCCTTTGGCAAGACAAACTTGGCTTTCCCTGCTGAGGAGCGTGCTGTTTCTGCTTGGCTGAGCTTGCAGCCCACGGATGCCTCCAGCCAACCTTTACCAGCATAGTTTAACAACAAAAACAACCCCCAAACCCAAACAACATTCCTCCTCCTTCTAAAACAGCTTCAGGCACAGTTTATGCCACAGCTGATGCCGAGCAGGCTCCACACCTTTGACTGGACTCTCAGACCTCTTTGATTTCTGAGTTGTCTGAAGTTTCCTGCGTCACGCTGCAGAAGGGAGCTCATCGCCATCCTATCAATTGCAATGCATCACTGACATGGCCATCGCATCCATATCGCACTGCAAATATCCAGGGGGACCCATCCACATGACATGGCAACAAGCAGAAGGACAACGTCAACATTTATCTAGAACTAAGCTTTCTTACCCATATAACGCTATTTGAACTGTCCCAGAAGCATAAAGTCTAAGGCTTTTTCCATCCTCTGGGCAACAAGTAATCTAAGAATTGTTCTTCACTAGCTGCACAGATTTATGTCAGGTGTGATGAGGCCATTGTAAATCATTTTCTCTCTCTCTCCTTTTTCTATGTGTTGGCAGAAACCCACTTTTTAGGTAACTACACTTGCTTAGAATTTTCCTGAGACAACTGGGATGAGGATGTGTACTGACCTTCCTTGGTGTTAGAACATCTTCATGGGCAGAGTGGCATCAGGTACGTGTCGCCTTAACTCCATGTTTGCCACCATTGCTGCCCTGCCTGGCATACTCATTCTTTTAACTCATCAGGATCTCCTACCTCAGTTTGTTAATAAATTTTTATGATCCATTAAAATTGCCTCAGAAGTAAATGGTCAAGTTTCTTAACTAAAAGGAACTCACCTTGCTTCTGATATTATCTGGGTCACACTATATCTGGGAACCAGGCTTAGATTTTTGTTATACCCACCCTGGATCTATTAGGGAATCTGCAAATAAATGAATTCTTAATTCTTCTGCAACGTTGAATTTCCCCCTCAGTTGTTCCTGACTCTAAATAGGAAGTTTAGAGCAGCAAATGAAAGATCTTCAGATTTCGCTTCATTGGCATGCTGTGAAGCAGAATAAATTGGTTTATATTCTTCGCTGGAGATCCCTAAGGTTGTTTGGGGAAGGTGTTCCTCCCACGAAGCTCCTGCACACAGACGATGAGGTCCTCCACCTCACACAACAGCTCTGTGCACCTTCAGCTGCAACAATGAATTCATTAATCTGTCTGAAAATCGAAACTCCAATGGTCTGGCTCTTACCTTACACCTACAAAAGGTAACAACCCACTGGCAGACGCGGCTGGTTTCTTCTGCGTTTCTGTACATAGGCATGGTTTTGTTTTAAAGGAACCCATCTATTCGTAACCCACTAACTACCGCAAGGAATAAGAATCCAGGTTCTGGGCAACTTCACTGCAAATCATTAAGAAATTGCTTTTAGGCTCATTCCAGCTTCGTAGACATCTAAAGATAGAGCATACTTGCCTGTAGATGGAGATGGGAACTGATTACCAGGAGGCTCAAGTTTCAGCTCTAAAACTGAGGTTTCCAGCAAGACTGTCTCCTTGCATCAAATCTATGCTGTGAAAACATCCTCCAGCAGATCGGTACCAGCTGGCGTTGAGGGGAAAAGAGGAAACGCTGCTTGCGGTGAAGCACCACAAGGCACAGATCTACCTCCCCTTCAAAAACACGGCTCAGTGCTGGGATTACTGGTTAAACAGCTGGTACGTTACCCTGGCTGGCTGACCATGCCCTCAGACTCTTTTGGTACATTCACTAACTGTAATTTATGATAAATCACAGCAGAAAAGAAATATCTTTAAACTGAGTCTGCATTGAGCTATCCATATCTTTTGCAAAGAGTGAGACAATACTTTGAGTTATGACAATGAGTAGAATGAACTTTTATTTTCATTCATCCTTCATTAATACCATACAATTAGACAGTAATATCTGGAAAAAAAAAAACCTTGAAATAATTTAAAACAGAAGGCACAGAAAACCGAACCCAACTATGCAGCTACAAGAGAAAGGGGAAAAATTATTCAGGAAGGGAATTAATTCAGAAAGGTTTTATCGCTAGGCATTCTGATCAAAAGCTACAGCACACAGAAACAAAACCGCACAGTTTAAGCTAACCCATGCTTTTGTTACATATACATATAAAAGAAAAAAAAAAATCAAAAAATCTGATTTTTGCAGGGTTTTGGATGGAAAGTGTAATTTTTAAAATAAAAAACATTAAATCTAGTACATATGTCAAAATCTTTCCTAAAGGCTACACTAAGATGTACTTTACAAAAAAACCTGTATTAAGAGCAAAGCATACAGTTAAACAGCATCTGGGGGTGGGAGGCAACTTGTTCTCAGATCAGTTAGAGTATCAAAGTTTGGCGTTTGCTTCAGAAACAAAGATTCTCAGTACAGTAATATACTGTAGAGGACATTCTTCTGTATTTTAGTATTATGAAATTAAACCAATAACATACATTACAGAGAGGAAGAAAACCACTTCATTCATATGAGATTTTTACAATTTTTTTCTTTGCAAAAGAGTAACTTTATTTCTTTTTAAAACAAAGCTACTGGAATTAATGACATGCGATAATATGCCCCGATATTATACCGGCTAAGTTTGAAAATAAAGTTCATGCTTCACAATTGAAATATGCTGTGATTCTCAAATACATTCTCTGGTAATTAATAATACAATACAGAGGTCATTCATAAAATCAGTTCAGGTCGGGAACCTGATTTATAAATGAAGCTCTTTTCCAAATACGCAGAACACTGACAACACACAGCGTTAGCTCCAGGTCAGCACATTTCTTTCTGCGCTCCACCCCTATTTTCTTATACAAATGGGTGCTTAGCCTGCAAATACCACGGAAAGGCGAAGTCTAGAAGTTACAGGGTGGTTTGTAAAAACACTAAATACAATCCAAGATAAACAGCATTACTCCTACTGACAACTTAAGGGCAGGTGCTCTCTAAAGGAAAAAAGAAAATAATATCCTGAAATGCAAGAGAGATCGTTTCAGAATTTGATATCAAGGCATTTGCACATTTGTCATGAGGTGACAGAATAAGAGTGAACTTTGCAGCTTACTTTGCAGTTGGACTTGAATTCAAAGAGCCTTCCTTCTAGCCTGCCCACCTGTAAACCATAACGTATGGTTTCCGAATAGCTTGCTTTTTTTTTTCCCTGGAAATAATTCTCTCATTTAGAAAGTACAAGTCAAAGTATTGTTTCCACACATGAATAAAGAGAGCTGACAACTACAATAGAAACGGTAAAAATGATCTTCGTAAAAATGTTCATCAAAATTCTCTGACATAGCAAAACATTCATTTGTAAAGTCAAGTCTAACACTGCAAGCCATTCACTCAAAGGCGACCTCGGGCACGTGTATTCTTGCCAGCGTTGCAACAGTAATTACTTCCATATTTCTTGTCATTATAGGATACAAACTCTGTAATATAGTAAAGTTTCTTAGCAAAGAGTCCAATTATTGCACTTTATAAAAATTCCAGTAATATCAGGCTTTTGTCCTACTTTTCTATGAACACTGATGCCCTGCAAGAAAAATTTGGGGGACCAAGTAATTTCTGATGAGTAAGATGGATTACTTGAAATCAGTCTGAAATATTGAATCAAAAATGGAAAGGCTTACGAAATGAAGAGACGTACCTTTGGAAACGGATTTTGATTCATAGCAGCAGATAGATGTGTCATTGCGGTACTGACACACGTTCTCTTCGCAGGGAAGAACGAGCACATGGCTATTTGTTTATATATCACATATAACTTGAGGACTGTGCAGAGAAACCCGAAGAACCACTAAGTTCTTCCGCTGACTGTACAAGCCTGACGGGGAAAGCTCAATGACAGCTGTATTGGAGTGGGAGTTTCTCTTGTGAGCGCGTGTATATTTGCATTTGCATCAGCAACGGATATAGCAAACAGAAATGGCTATTTCAGGATGGAAAGATATATAGAATAAGTCTGAGAGGCCCGTAAAAATTGAAAATACAGCAGTTTTGGCCCTGCTTATAACCAGCTGTATCAATAGGGAAAAAAACACAGAGGAGATTTTTGTGCCAGCTATCTAGAAAAAGACGCTGCTTGAACCAAAGTGATTCAAAATCTATATGAGGCTTCCAGGCCAGCAAATCACGGTTAAAGTTACTTTGTTCCTCTGCTCCTTCAGCATGGGAACGAGTGCAGAATGGCTCATTCCAACTGTGGATAGTCCGTTTACAGCAACAATCATATCACCACACCTAAAAAACACAAGAAGAAAAAAAAAAACCAACAAATGATGAGTACTGCTCTGCAGTACCTAGTACACACCAACAAATAGGTCTGCATTGGGTTGGAAGCGTAGCTGAAAAACCCAAAGGGGTTCAATTTTAAGTCTGTTTTACAACTGAAACTCATCTGGGAAATTCCCAAATCACTAGATTTCAATTCTAATACCAGAGAATAAGCATTAAGAGCTGACCTGTAGGGAAACGTGAAAAGAGAGAGTTGGAAAGACCTAATGGAGTCAAGAGAAGATAATGAGATAGCATGTGCATGACAGAAACATTTCTGTTTGTTTGTGTGGATTATAACACATTTACACCCAACATGGCTTTACCGTAGGAGGTGTAAGTAAAGATACTTACGGTTACACACCATATTCCAACCGAAAACCTTGTTTTCAATGGCTTACAATTTTGTCAAATATAACCATTTGGCTTGAAATCTCCCTCAGCAGATGGTTCAGCTGAGAAGCTGTAGCTTTTCTGCGTTTTGAAGCAAGGAACAGAAATTTGGGAGGGTCCTGTTTGCCGGCCTTGAGAAAATTGACCTCGAAGGGTTAAGTTTCAGTTTTTACAAGCTCAAGAGAAACTTCCTAAAAAACACCTAAGTCCTTCCTACATTGAGCACACTCCATCTCCAGGTATCTCTTCTCTGTGATTTGCATGTGTGTTTGGCTTCCCCCAGAGCAGTCGAACATGACTCTGGAGATCAAACAGGGCTTTTCCTGAAACTGATCCTCCCAACTATTGGAGGCACCAAAATGGATGGACAAACGATGCTCTCCTGAGCCCTCCCAGTGCCCTCCACTGGGGCAGAGCAGAGGAAGAAGAGGCAGTGTGACCAGCATCCATCAAATTTGCATTTAAAAGCACTTCTCTGCCTGAACCAAGGTACCCCATCACCCAAACCACACTGCTAGAGTTCACTAAGCGGGGTTTTTCTGCTGAAGTCATTTCACCTTCTATAAAATCACACCACACAGATAATGCAGGCAGAAAGCTACCTTAACTATTCAACTGTGAAGTTATTTTCCTCCTTTGTCTCTGGCCAAACAAAACATTTAGATAATTTAAACAAAACAGAACAGCTTCAAAAAGCCCTGCCCCAGGATAACTCATGGTGCGGATTTTAAGGAGCTCTCCCTTGTCGATGGCCCATTTTTAAGCCCATATTCTCAGTGAGACAGTACATATGAACAGGGGGTACTATATCAGAATATCACACGAGCACCTTTTCCATTCCTTACAAGGGGGTAAGTGTAACCACAACTACGCTTCCCCTCTTCTTAGGAATGACGCTTGAATTTCCATTTGTATGAAGACTACTAGTTATTATTTCCCCAATCTGAAATTATTTACTTTGGGTTGAACTGAAATCTTTCATTTAATCCAAACTATTCCATAGTTGGCCAAAAAAAATGTAATTTTGTGTTCAGCCAAGCTATTTTTTCATTTATTTATTTAGTCATTGAACTGAAAAATCAATTACTGGCAAGGCTCTAGGCATAAGTACATTTTTTCTTAAGTTACTTTGTAAGTAAATCTACACGTTAAAATCATGCCATAAAACTTCAAGTTGCATATTCTTTACTGCCACCTTCACAAAAGATCAGTTTATGAACAAGACAACCTTTAAGAGGAACTGTATGTCCTAGTTCTGAACTAATTCTACGCAAGGCTAAGATGCACATACGCATATTAGACCTCAGGGTTGCATCCAAACATAACGTCTAAGTAGAATCATATAATAGTTAAGGTCAGAGGGGTCCTCAGGAGGTCTCTAGTCCCACCTCCTGCTCAAAGCAAGATCAGCTGTGAGATCTGACCAGGTTGCTCAGGGCTTTATCCAGTCGGGTCTCGGAAACCTCCAAGGACAGAGACTGGGCAACCTGTGCCTGATTGACCTCATGGGGAACAGTTTCTCCTCATAATCAGTCTCAACCTCTTTTGTTCAACTTGTGCCCGTAGCCTCTCTTCCTCTTGCCCTGCACCACTGTGAAAAGCCTGGGCTCTGTCTTCTCTTTGTATTCTCTTTGTAGGTACTGGAAGGGGCTGTTAGGTGTCCCTGAAGACATCTCTGCTCCAGGCTGAGCAAGCCCAGCTCCCCCAGCCTCTCCTTGTAGCACAAGTGCTCCAGCTCCCCCCACCTTGGGGGCCTCCACTGAACTCGCCTCGTTTATCAGTGTTCTTCCTGACAACTAATGACTCTTAGGGCACTGACATGGGGACTTGCTTCCTTACCTATCTTTTCAGAGGTACTGACTTTTTCAACTACTTTCTTGCCTTCCCACTAAAGCAGCAGCACCCATCTTCAGTACCAGAGTTTCCAGCAGTGACTTCAGAAGGCTACATGAAAGGATAAAGCAGTTTTCCCCACTTTACAGAAGTAAGTTCTAATTTTCTAGCTGTTGCCTAGGAAGACAAAAATGTTATGAACCAGACAGTTCTGCACATATACATTTTGCAATGTCTCTTGGCCTAAAGGAGCGTTCAACAGGGAGATGGAGATGGCAGGTGACATCAGCACTGCAGCTGGGGAGGAGGACGGGAGATGGCAGAGGTGCCAGCACAAGCACTGCCTCTGACAGACACCCCTTCCCCAACAGAAACACCTTGTACTTTCCTGCATCACACTCATCAGGGAGGCAAAGCACTACTGGGCTGCATGATCTCCCCCAGCACTTATTTCCTTAAGCAATTAGTTGTGCCAGCTCGTAACTATTAAAAGTGCTGATTATAATTATTATTATTACTACTACTATTATTTTAGCTTACTTTAATCTTCCATCAAAGTACGCGGGAGTTCCAAGAACAATCGTTTTGATGAAGAAAGGCTGGTTTGTGTGGTTCTCCTCGTAGCCACCGACGATGCTGAAACCCCAGCTCCCTAAATTGCTGCGCCGCAGTACTACGTCATGGCAGCTGTGGAGGCAGCTGTGGAATGGAAGCACAGGATAGCAAGAGAAAAAGCCGCGTATACCACATACAGATATTTTTATAGTAGGCACAACACCTGCTGTCTCATCATTACCACTGTGGAAGAGCAGGGGAGGGATGGCGAGTCGACTTCTGCTCCCAGAGTGATTTTGCAATATTCAAACTGATTTCCCAAAAAAACCCTACAATCTTGAGACAGAAAAGTGCTTCAGAAGAAATAATGCAGTGCTAGAATAATCACCTAAACTGACAGTAATAGAATGGCATTTTAGGGATTTCACAGGTGGCAAGAATGTGGGTGGAAAATGGATGCCTGATAAGTTTAGTTTGCAAGTCAAAAATTCAAAGCATTTTTCTTCCACCCCCAGTCAGTTTAGGCTTTTTCTACTTCACGTAAAGATCTAAAAATCCATGCATCATCTTTGCTACCTCTGAACTGATGCATCACCAGTAATGAAAATATAAATGATTAACCATTTTATTACACAGAACGTAAATAATTCAGATCATGCTTCTCTAACTGTACCAGTATATGTTATCTCCCCCGTGAAAATTAATTCTTGCCAATGAAGTTGGCAATGACTGTAAGTAAAAAAAAAAAAAACAAAACAAACCACAAGACAGAAATTAATTTTTGGGTAAAAAAGATGCCAAGTTCTTTACTGATGTACAACCCTCCTTTAAAGAACAGCAGCACATTGCATAGCATAACTTTAAGGTCCACACATGGGCATCTGTAGTGTATATAAGCAATAAACCACTGCTGAAGCATGGAAAGGAGGCACATTTACCAAATCCCAGAGCTGCTTATTGAGATTAGGTAACTCATTAATGGAAGAGAAATTAATTGATAGTAAAACTTAGAAAAAGTGTGAAATCTTTGGAGGGCCAACGCATAGTTCTGTCATCTTCATCTGCATTCTGCTACCGGTACGCCTGGTTCTTCTTCTGGTTTTACGCTTAAACTACAGACCTGAGCCCAGTAACCCTATCAGAGGGAGAGGAATTAACTTCAGTCAGGGCGTGCAGGTTAACAACTATTCGCTGTAGTGGGAGTTCTTCTTGATAGCAAGCAACGCCGGAATGAGCTTATAGCTGTAGCCACAAGAGAGTGAAAAACAGAAGAGTAAAAATGAAACACGGCGATGTCCAGCAGACTGCAGATTAGGCAAGGGGAGGGAGCTCGCTGCAAATCTTGAAGAGTTTTTCTGTTTGGAAGAGATGGCAGTGGGTTCTTGGGAAAAAAAAAAAAACAAACCCACAGGGATTTGTAACTACAGGCTCATATGTGTGCAAGAGACCTGTGTCAAGAGTCTGTCAGAATGGCAAGTCTGTCCAATACTCTAAAGTTATTTTTTGGCCTCGTATGTTTAGGTCATAGATTAGCAAAGAGACATGCGGGTATATACTTTGCGTTTCTATTAATAATCTCTCTGGTTTTAGATATTCTACAGCAAGTTAGGATATGGTTAAACAATAGAAAAAATTACTTGTGTTCAATGAGAAGAATCCACGTGGGTAGTTACTACGGTTTCTGAAGGGATAAACCAAGTCTATTCATCTTCCATTTTCCTAAGGAAACACTGCTCCTGTTCACAACCCGCTTCATAAGCAGGCTGCCAACCGTATGTAGCTGAGATGGTCAGGCAGGCAGAAATAAGGGACGACATGCTGCAACTAATAAAGTCTCTGCTTTTGGATCTCTCTCAGACTTAGCTTGAAACAGGTAACTGATTAATTTATCAATTAATTCCGTACCTTGGAAGTCCCAGCCACATGACCCACGATGGTGACCAGCTGGCATCGTATTCATTTTCACTGATGGTACTCAACTGTTCTTCATTAGCCTGGGGCTGCTCTTCTACAATCTGGACTTCCAGGGCTTTCAGGGCAACTACTGACGAGGCAGCACTAGCTTTCAGCATGGCCACCGCCTCGCTGTGACTTAGGTTTGTCAAATCAATGCCGTTGATGTTCAGCAGCACATCACCTGTTCAAAGGCACAAATGAGAACACATCAGTCTGTCAGAGTGGTTCCTACCGACAGCACCTCCTGCGCCAGGGTTACATTTAATACTGTAGTTTTTGGAGCCGAGACGGTCTGAACTAACAGCCTGGGAATGTGAACCGCTCTGAAGCCTTATAGTGTCAGTTTGAAACATTAAGGTATTGAACTATTAAGCTGGATCAGTGTCATTTATTTCCACATAACACATCAAACGCTGTGGCTTCTATGGTATATCGCCCTGAAAATTTGAGACAGAAATTACCTAAGCACCTCACCATCTCGGCTGTAACTGCTATCGCAGATGCCACTACATAATCGTTTTCAGTGGTGGATCGTAGGTCCACCCTAACTTTAAAAGGGAAAGAAGAATGATGGAAGAAACAATACAGGCACCACACAGTAACCAACTCTTGTAGGTAAGTGAGGCTCCACAGAGAGTTTTAGGTCTTCTGCTTTTTCTAACTTCACAGAATCACAGAATCATGGACCTTAAAAGATCATCTAGTTCCAATCCCCTTCCATGGGCAGGGACACCTCCCACTAGAACTTGTTACGTGGGAGAACAAAATGGAATCCAAAAACTACTGGAAAGGTTGGTACAAAACCCGGTCCATTAGAAGAAAGAAAAAGCATCTCTACAAAGATAATCTGGAAAGAGTCAAAGCCACTAAAAAAGTTGCCACAATTTTTATCTTGTTTCAGAATATTTTTAAAAAGCCTCAGGATAAAACCAAGAATGTTATTTACTGTCCAAGCAGTGACAGTCTCCTCTTTCACACAATGTCTCACTTACCGATGAAAGCCAGAAAAAACAATGGAGAAGTGCGAACAGCTGGGTCACATTTGGAACGAGACTCATTTTTTAAGAGCTTTTTCCTTCCAGGGAAACCTAAAGTTGGGGTGCAGCTTAACTTAAAGTCACTTTTCAATCCCCTTCCATGGGTTTAATGTTATGCTATGGAAGAGCAATTGCAATTCTCCCATCAAGTGTGTTTTTCATAGTAGTACAGAAAAAGGAAGCATACCTGTTGGTATGTAGGTGTAAATCTCCCTCTCTCAGAAGCATATAGAGATGCTCCCACACTGTTCTTTTCAAATTTGCAATCTGTGAAGCGTTTTTTTTTCACCCCTAAATTTCTTTCCTAAAACAATCTGTAATTCTGTGAACTCTGAACTGCAGAGATCCCACAGGCAGTCTTTGTTTCACATACAGCACAATACGTTTTAATCATCAAATGCTTTGCTATCGATCAGGCAGGACTGCCTTCACCTGCACCGAGCATAACCTCCACTTCCTGGTGCCCTTCTGCAAATCTGAGGGACACGGACGGGTGCTGTAGCACCCCTGACGACCAGCAAACCCAAGCTGTCCCAAAGGATAAGGCGGCATTCAGGAACCAGGGACAACACCGACATAGCTTTGGGGGTAAACTTAGCACGGTTGCACTGTGGCCTGCCATCAGAGCATCTCTGCTGTTCAGATGTTAAAGTGAGTAGCGGAGATTTCTTGGACAGAGATGGGGCCCAGCCCACCGCATTAAACACAAAAACAGGATGCGTGCACTAAGCATCGCAGCAGACCCTCAGCTCAGGGGATTACCGTCAGCTTTAAAGAATTTAACCAGACATTTCCTGGTCTTATTTGCTTCCCCTGCTATCGTTCTCTAAACATCCCTTTCCTAGAAAAGGTGGAAGTGCGATACTAAATACTCGATTTCCATTATTGAAACATGAAGAAAAGCATCCATCAGCACTTCCCTGCATCTGTGAAAAGACTTTTTGACATCACCTGACTCCAGAGCACATACTCATCAAACAGCAATGAGAGGCCACCCGTGCCACCAGGAAAACCAAGCCCCACCTCGTTTAATCCTGCCATCTCTTGCCAAACACCCGTGAGGCTGTACACTTGTCACGAAGATGGGCAGTTCACCACTTTTGCTGCCTCTGCCTCCTGCCACTGTCATTCCCAGAGATTCATGGGGCTCTTTTTTCACAGTAATGTGCTTTTCTTGGCATGTAACACACTGGGAGAGATCCTGTTTGACAAAGATAAATAACATCGTTAAAACTTAAAAACAAAACAAAACAAAACAAAACCAGAACAAAACACAACTAAAGAGATCCCAAAACTATACTTTGGCACTTTAACAGAATAGTTTAAAAGGACTAAGTAGTGCAAATTGGCTTCAGCTGGATTTTCTCCAGGTCAGAAAAAAAACCCAAAAAAGCCGCTCATGTAGATACTGAAATATAGACAAAAAGCGTAGAAAGGCCCACCTTGAAAATCTCACTCCAGTTTTTCTTACCATCCTACACTAGAATGGGCTAAATTTTAGGACTGCACTACAAAACCATATGGTCAAAAGAGCGGGCACAAACCAGAAACAAATCTTTTGATCTCTCCAGGATATTTAGTGATACATTCAAGCCACAGCGCACCTTAAATCAACAGAATCCAAAATAACAGAAGAAATAACCTGGGAGATTCTTCCAACTACAAATACCTATTTATTCCCCTGCCTTTTCTTGGAAAATGGCAACGCTGTTTTATTCGACTTCCAATGCCACATGCTCCTTCTGATTGACTCTGCTCCTCACATATACATGTTAATCACATATGTGATTAGTACATGTACCATAGCTTATAAAGACAGCTCCTTCTTAAGTCTACAGGCTTCAGGACTAACTGGCCAGTGCCATGCAATTATATAAATATTTTCTAAGCCACAAGACTTCTAAACCAACTGTTGGTTAATGAGAGAGAGGCAAAGATAAATGGTATGAAACATGGGAAATGTCCACTTGTAGTCACATGGGACTTCCCACTTTGAAAGAGCCCAGGGATGGTATTGATACATGAGGGAAATCAGCTCAGCCAACGGATCAGCTTTGGAACCGGGATATGAACACAACCCATGCCAGCAGATGGAAAGTGGGTTCAAGTTCTGATACAGATGAACTGTGGTCACTGTGCTGATATGGCCTAACACTGTGGTGAGTACTAATGGCCACTAGCTGTATTCAGGAGCCTCACCTTTGTCCCTCAGGAGGAAAACAAGCTTCCTAGAGCCTCACTTGTTCTTTTCTGAAGCTACACAAACTTTTAAAAGCAGATATTATCAACACACGTAAATCCTCCCAACAGAAGTACGATGTTAAACAGTAATGCCAACAGAGTGCAGGGGAGGAAAGGTGGCTCAGTTGACACGGTCAACGTGACAATTATTTCACAAAATCAACTTCTCAACACTGAGAAGTCATATTTTTCTAACTACAAGAACATCTCAAGCACAGGCTTTATTTCTGCAGGTCTTCGATAATTTGACACTAGCTTCATGAAAGTCTCTTCATTTTGCCTTTCTCTCCCTGCTTGACTCTGCAGAACTCAGCAGTCTTGGAGCCACCACTGCTGGCTCACGGAGGAGATGACGCATCCCTCCAGCATGGTCTTTATACACTGGATGGTGTGTACCACATCTCCTGTCCTTGCTGGTTGCAGCAAGCACAGTGGCAACAAAAAAAATAATGTTCTTGAGTGACAGCTCTCCCACACAGCAGTAACACATGAGCCACTGTCTTAGACAAGGTCTAACTACAGCTGTGTGGCGGTGTGCTCTCCCCTTTCCCCCCCGCCAGGTCCTGCTCAAGCCATGTCCATCAGCAGGAGTTGTTATGAGTTGCACTTGAACTGTGGGAGATGGCTGGCAACATAACCAAAACACTGTCTGGAGTGGGAACCTAGGTATCTTGTTCCCATGCGAATATGACTATAGGTCAATTATCTTACTCCATAAATAGCGGACAGCCCAAGAGCCCTTTGAGCTCTCCTGGATGGCAGCGGGCTGCACGACAGGATCTCCCCTTGAGTGGGGACGCTCGCTTGAGGTTCTACTCCTCGAGGCTGAGAGATTCCTTGCCGCAACAGATTCTCGGTAAGTGACTAATAGCATGCTAAACTTTGAAATCTTAGCTAAGTGATATAAGGATTGATTGTGCACATATAATCCTTTAGACATAAACCGTTGACCAAGTCTGGGACTAGGATTGGATCCAGCCACACCTAGACTCCTCTCTGAGAAGGAGTTCAGAAAGCAAGGGGGTCCTTTCCGAACCTCGTGACTCAACGGGAGGGTCTCCCTGACAGTTTGTCTGACCCTGGCCTCTATGCAGTAAATAATCAAGGGTACCCTGGCATCGAATCTCGTAAAACACTGTCGCATTCACTACTAACTTTGTTAAATCACTGTTTTATGTTAATAAACATTTCACTACTTCTCTCTTACAAGTGAAGTTAATCACTCCACCCGCGACAAGCTGTATAAGCTCAGAGAACTTGCTTCTTTCACTGCAGTCAGCAAATCCAAAAAAATACTGAAAAGCTGTTGCATATCTTTTGTTCCTACTCCAGACATGATGCAGGACTTGAGTAGCTGGAAGTCATCATCTTTTTTTTTTTTTTTAAGTAGGTAAGAAAGAAGATACAACACTTTCTCCCTGCCTTGATACACACTTATACCATCACATGAGCAAAATGGCATTTATACCTCTTAGAATCAGAAAGACCAACCTTATGTGAGTTGGGTCTGCTGTGAAACAGCTGCTGTGACTGGTGTTGGTGTGGGTTGCTGTTGTGAGTCCCGGTGTCTCGGATAATACTGACCGTCTGTGACTTCAGGGGTCTAGAGATGATCAAATTCACTCTCTCCCCACTAGCCTGTTGAATATATAAAAAAAAGTAATGAAATTGATAGGATATTGATTATCGGCAGAGAAGGAGGAAAACATATGATGAAATATGAAACAAGAAACCAGCAGAACTTGTTTTCCAGTTCCTGGGGGACTGCACAGTCCCCTTAGTTGCTTCTTGCTGCAATTCCCCCCAGAACGGAGGGGATATTAACACGCCTCTTTTGCATCTGATGTTACATTTACATCAGCTGGAAATCCTCTGCCAAAAGGATCATTTCTCACTTTGTGTTATGAAGCTTCAAACATTAAAAATCACACAATTCCATTTGCAGCCTCTGCAAACTTCTGCAACATGTAGCAATAAAAGAAAGAAATGCCCACGTGATGACTCCACGGTCTGCAGATTTTCATCAAAAGTTCTGAACACCTCTGGTAATTCCCGAAGAGGCTTCCAACAAAGATGTTATATATGAGCAGACCATCACATTCTGGAGTTTGGGGAGTATCAGGAGACTCAGTTACCAGATGTTAAATAAAACGTCAACTCTTTCTATTGCTGCAAACCCACACCTCAATAGAGAAAAGTTACCTAGTGTAACTGGGTACACACTGTATACAAAAACTGGGAAACAGAAATTAAAACTCCCAAGATTGTTGTTGTTTTCCTTTAACTGCAAGGGAAGCTCCCGAAATGATTCCTGAAACAAATATTTACTACTCATCTCATTTGTATTGGAGTTCTTTCTCTGTGCAGCGCTGGGTTAAACAAAGATGACTGCACTAGACTGCAAGAACCTACTATTAGTGTTATTCCAATTTTCCTACAAACAAAGCAATTTTCACCAACATCCCATCATCAGGAAGCAGCGATGTGCTGCAGCTGCTTCCTTACAGACTGGGAGAAAGCCATGGACTAAAGGTTTTCCTATGGGAACAGGGAAGGGTCATATGTCACACTGCATCAAGCTTTGGGTACTGTTTTTGTCCAGAGCAAAGCCAGACATTGGGACATTCAGAAAAGGAATAGCCCTTTCCTGAATACTCAGAAAATGAATTTTACTGCATGGGACAAGTGGAAGATCTATTTCTTCCTTCTCAGCTGCTACCTGTTGCCTCTACAAAGTCTAACAAATCACCTTCCCGTTTTAACCCCAATTCCATGCACAAGCAAATCAATACAAAACAAAGCCCACTTTTATAGAGCTTACTGAGAGATTAAAATTACAGTACCTATATAAATATAATAATAATCCTCCTCTTTTTTCTCTGCTAAGCAATAGGCTACGTGGTACTCTCCTTGCTCACACAAGCAGCCTTCTAACCTCCAGGCTGTATGCCAAGGAAGACTAACGCGCTTTTCACTTCTGAGGAGGTGAAGTTTACCTTCTAGGTGCCAAGGCAAGCCTTGTTTTGCACTATTATTTCCAGAACATAAATCACAGCAAATTGCATCGCTGCAGGCTTTTGGGCGTTACACAAGCTGTTCTCTCTGGGACAGACTCTACCCCAGGCTTTGCCCAAGAAATAAAGCTGAGCTAAGGACTCAGGCAGGGAATGCAAATTACCTGTATAACCTGAGCAGCAAGCTCAGGTGTCCCGTGCTTCAAGTCATGTCCATTAATTGCAAGTACGCGGTCATTGCTGCAGAGCCTGCCGTCTTGAGCAGCCAACCCCCCTTCCAAAAGGTCGAGAATAAAAACTCCGGGCTCGTCTGTTCTGCGCACAAGCTTAATGCCAAGCTGCTCGCTGGAGTCGCGCTTGTGCAGCGTCACTTGAAAGCTGTCCTCCCGTGAGGAGCTGATGGCGTCCGCATGGTTGTGTGTGCGGCTGCCGAACCGCCTCTCCCTCAGCACGGTGAGGTGCAGCACCGAGCAAGGCTGGGAAAGCACAGCTCGAGCGTGGTTGTGAGACACGTTGCTTATGTCAAAGCTATTGACCTGCAAAAACAACAACAACCACCAAAAAAAAAAAATCAGAATATTTTCACATGTTTAATTGTTCCTGGTTATGGAAATAAAGTCCTTTCCAAACTAAATTCAGAGCTCACTGCAAAACCAACCTTGGAGCAACCTACGTATCCGACCCTACCAGGCTTCCTCTCTCCTCCTTCCATCCTCTCCTGCAAATCCATTTTGGCTGCTCAATCTACAAACCTATTTTTAGGTTGGAAAAGACTCTTAAGATCATCGTGTCCAACTGTTAACCTAACACTGCCAACTCCACCACTAAACCATGTCCTTAAGTGCCACATCTACACATCTTTTGAATACCTCTGGGATGGGACTCAACCACTTCCCTGGGCAGCCTGTTCCAGTGCTGGACAACCCCTTCAGTGAAGAATTTTTTCCTAATATCCAATCTAAACCTCCCCTGGCGCAACTTGAGGCCTTCTCCCACAAAGCTGACAACATCTCTCTAAGAGTGAACACCCTCTGTCATTATAGTCCAGGGTTTTTGTTCTCCTGGTCTCCTACGCTTGTCTTCCTTCAATCTTAACCTTGTTTGTTCTCCAGGACAAGAACTTTGCGTGTGCTTTCAGCGTCAAGCCCAGCATCACTTAAAACTATAAAATAATAGCTATAAAAAGAATACATCCAAATCTCTGAAGAAAGCTTATGCCTAACAATATGCACTACTTCCATGATGTGAAAAATTTAAAAAAACCTGGAGATCCAGAATAATGAAAAATGTTCATTAAGATAGTAGAAAAAGGTGGTTGTACTAGTTCTCAAGTCCTAGCACGAACTTAGGAGATCTTCCTCCGATTTCAACTAGGTCAGTTTCAGAGTTACAACTTGCATGACTCAAAATTCAGTTTGTAAATGAAAAACAGATTAAACTTTTACTATCTATAAACAAGAATTGCGTGTGTTATGTGGCCCACTGATCAGCAATCTTCAGTCATTTCTTGCGCTATCAAGCTAAGATAAAAATTGATGGTGCAATGGGATTTGGCAGAAAACAGGAGCACTACAAAAACCTGCATGAAAGCTGTATTTGCCTTGTTCTGTCGGAAGGGGTTAAAGTTAACACTAAAACTTCATCCTTTGCACGTACTATTATGCCCTGATGGAGGAACCCATTTCAGCAGATAGAAACTAACACCAGTTGGGCTATACTGACCTGCTTTACCCAAGCCTTTGATGGTCCCCATTGCAACCTAAGTAAAAATACAAATTTGCAGCTTCCCACGTCCAATAGCAATATTAACGCTTAAGAAAAAACAGGAAGAGAAAGGACTTAGAAATATATATTTGACAGCCGTCACATTTACATTACACATCTGAGCTGAGGGGCTCCGAGAGGTCAATGCCAAACCACTTGGCCAAGTCGGTTTCAGCAGGGCGAAGGGGTGGCCATACCCTTGCTAAGCCACCTCCATCTCCAGCCCCATGCCCAGTACAAAGCCCCCGCTCCCAGCAGCACCGAACCACGGCCGTGTCCTGGTCTGCTACTGCCCCAAGACAGGCTGTAACCTTGGGCAGAGGGAAAGGAGGCACAGCTAGGAGAAATAACATTTAGAGCTGCCACTAGCAAAACCCACTAGGGCTCATCTGTCAGAGCCCTTAAATTAAATCTAGTTTTATTTTTAGCTGTCGCTAGCTAAAGTAAATACATAAAATATGGAAGCACTCAAAGGGCACAGAAGAATATATGCAATAAAATGTAGTAATTCTTTCTACAAGGAAGTTCACAATTTCAGAATTAAACAGCCTTAGCATTTCTTGGGGAAAGAGATTCTCATTAGGTCATGTTTTACATGAATTACAGTCACAGTCCAGCACAAAAAAGGGACAATTTGTAGAGCACTTTGAAAATGTTAGGCACCTATCTACACCTTGCAGACAACATACGCTTTTATGTAGCTGTTACTAAATGCTGTTCCCTCAGATCTTGAAAGGGTAATATTTCTTGTTTGACTGGGCAAGAAAATGCTGAGTTTCACCTCACAGTCCTTTCTGGCTTTCTTTTAGTCCTTTACTGCTCATAAAAGCCTTTGAAGACATTTTCGGAAATACCCAACTGAAGTGTGCACGCTGAGCTGCATCAAACTGCACTTAATTACAGCCAGCAGACAGTGAGCCTGGTCATTTTAATACAACAGCTCAGCACCTACCCAGGTAAATTCAAAGCAATAAAGATATTGTATCTTCCAAAAATTTTGGCTTTTACCTTCTGTACCTCTTCCCTTGGCAGCAGGACTCTCATGGACACCCCCCAGCATCTGACAGCCCCAGCGCCAGCACCTCCCATTGATAGGGAAGACTCACTGCAGCTTATAAATCCTATTTATAGTCAATTTATTGTCACTTATGGCTTTGGAAACTATAATCGACACCTGCCCAAACAGCAAGAATTTCCAAAGCTTCACTGGAGCTCAAGCTCCCGATTCTGGCAAGCAAGGAGAGCCCTTGAGTATCGAAATAAATTAGGCAGCATTCAATCAATGTCTGCAACTGCTTGTTAAAAAGGCAACATTTTGGAAACCTCTTGGGTTGCTTTCTTGGCCAGCTACTATGTTAACACTCCACGAGAGGAAAAAGGCACGTTCCTCAAAAGGAACTTTATTTTCTGGAGTGCAACTAATTTCATTCCAAGGGTAACTACAGTATTTAAGCTACTTCTAACAGCTTGATTTCAAAAAAAGTGAAATGAAAAAGCCTGATACTACTTTTGGACTGATCTTAGGCTATCAGATCAAAAGCAGAAGTTGTTACTGAAGTCATTTTGAAATGATGGTGATATATTTTTTTCAAGTGGAATGATTAAAAATAGAAAAAAAAAAGCTGGAGGACTGTCCTGTTTATGTAGAACTCAGTTACTGCCATTCTTAAGAGTCCTACAAACAACCCCTTCCGCTAATATAAACTTAAAACTCCAAAATTAATAGAATTTGATCTTTTTACTGTGGCTTATTACCTAAAACCATAACAAAAATACACACTCGATTATAAACAAACAATTGAAATTTAAGTTGGTTACTTTTTTTGAAAAGTATTTAGAATACCTTGCTTCGAATCATGCTGATGAAGAATATCACGGACTCATTTACACATATTGAAAGATGCAGGCCAACTGCCTAGGCTATTGGAAGTGAAGCCAGAATAAAATAACAGTTTAGATGAAGTTGGCCTTACAATCCACATAATGCTTTTTACATAGGACAAACTATGCCCACTTGTTAGCCAGAAGTAACCTTGGGTTCCTTCGGAAAGCATGCATCAAGTTGAAATAAAGATCAAGTCCCGCAACATTTAAAAACACAATAATAACCTCAACTTTAAACACCAATTTTAAACATTGGTAAGAGATGCTAAGGAGGAAAAATAATTCCAGGGACTGGTCTGACAAACAACATAAAGCATGACAGCCAAAAGTGCTAGGACAACAGGCTCTGCTCTGAATATTAATTTGCCTTCCAACTGATAATTGCAAAGCTAACATTTACACAACATGGTCTGACAAGGAAAATCTCCCATCTCATTTAACAGGCAGTTCTGCAAGGAGCGAATGGAAAGCAAGCAGACAGAATACGTAACTAGGTTCCATACTTGAAGTATTTGGTCTCCAGCAAGAAGTCTTCCGTCTCTGGCAATGATCCCATCTCGATAAACCTCTTGAATGACAATGTTGATCAAAGGTGTTTCGTTGCCACCCACTATGCTAATTCCTAATTCGATATAAGGATTGGACCGATGAATTTCAATAGTAGTGATCTCTCCTTCAGGCAAGGTAGGTGGCTGTTGATTTGCTGCCAATTATTTTTAAAAAGAAAGATTATTAATATCCTTTATACCTCATTCACTTTCAATAAAGCAAATCACCAAAGGACAATGTAGACAAGCCAGACGACAACAGTTTAACAACAAACTAAACAAGCACAATTGGATTAGTTCCACTAGTTGTTGGAACACCTAGCTCATTAGAAACAGCTCTCTAACGACTTAGTAGCATCCATGCTTCCTGAAATGGGGTCATTTGGATTGGAAAGGATATTCTGAACCCGTTGGATCCTATCCTTTACAATAATTTTCATATATTTTATTTCCAGTGGGGTCAGTTGTGTATTCACATTTGGTGATGATGATAAAAATATGTTTTAGGGATTACCCCACGGTGCATGACTTGGTCATGCCTCTTCGTTAGCTGGTCTCACAACCGCACTAGGAGCTGCCAATGAGTTACCAAGCCAAGAGAAGGAGCCCATTTCTGAAGCAAACATGAAATGACTGAAAAGGAAAAAGTGGGTTGCTAAAGGATGGCAAATACAGAGGATAAGGAAGGGGACAGGACCACCTTCCTCTGTGGTAAGGCTCAGCGCTTCCTCTCTAAGATCCCAGATGCTACAGATGTTACTGCTCGTTCGGTGCAGATAGATGCAGGAGTTACTCAGCTGCCTTTTTGCTCGAGCAGGACAGCACTCAGTGTGTGGGAAGGCTGCTGATCCGGGCGGGGGGAAGGGGGAAGAGGGGAAAAGAAATCTCATCTTAGAAAACAACTTCTGTAATTTTGCAGAAAACACACTCCTTCGGACTCGCTGCGAGGCCAGTGCTATTAGCAGATTAACATGACCTACTGCACCATGATATGATAAATGACGATACAGCACCATGGCATTTGGCACACACCCTGAGATATTTCTTTCCTTCCTAACTGTGACCTTATCCCAGCTGTATGCTTGCACATAACCAAAACCCACTAACATTTCTCCAGGAACTGCAAAAGAAAAGAGCCCAAGATGAAGATGCGCATTCATGGTTGTTAAGAGACAAGCTCTGGCACCACAAATGTTTCCACATCTGATAAAAGCGACTTGAGAAGATAAGTGATGACATACTGTCTGCTACTGTGTTCTCCTCAAAAGGCGGATTGTCGATGCCGGGCTCGTCTGTCCAAGCGGGAAGGGCGGGCGAGGTGAAGCTCTGCTCGGCTGGCACTATTCCCTGATCTGCGTCTGGAGATAAACTGGTAGGCTGCTCTGTCCCACCGGGACCGCTCTCGCCCTCTGCTTCGGCTTGCAGCTTGCTCGTTTTCCTTCTCTCTAGAGCAACCCTTCGATGAGAAGCCCCAGGACACCTGTGAACACAACGTTGACACCATGCTTCAAGTCTGCAGCAATGTTTGTAGTACAAAATGCCCAAGTACTACATCAAATTAAATCAGTCGTCTTCAAAGCCACAGCTTCAAACTCATCATAAAAGATATTAAACACATTGCATTTTAAGGCCAAAATATGTTTTAGCAGACAGAACTCCAAAACAATACTGCCTTCTTCACAAAACTTCTACTATGTAATTTTTCGGCCATGAACTGAATGTGCTGTAACTCTTTCTGAATGTGAACTTATTCTGCTACGCACATTCCAGTTTCTGGAAGAAAACCTTGTTGAAAAGATTAAACAGGACTGGCATAAAATGCCACAGAATTGGAGCCCCTTCAAAGACACATTTGGAGACCCAATGAAGCAATCTCCTTTCACCTTAGTAAGCCAAGAGAAGGAAGCATCATATTTTCCTGGGATCATTCCGGGGAGGAAAGAGATGAAAATTTTCCCTATATTGCAATCTAAGTGTTAAAAGACTGGAAAAAAAAATATGCTTGTCTAGGAGTTTGTATGAAAAGTTAGCAAAAGTAACAGCTCTGCTCATCATCTCCTCTTGAATCAGTAGAAGGCGTTTCATCTTCCTCCTGCCTCCCCTTTTTTCTTCCAGACTTCACACAGGAGGTGCAATTTTTTGCCTTCCCTCATGTAAGAATGCTCCATCAGCGTTTGGCGCTTTTCACTATAAACTTACTTTTGTGAGTTCCCATTATTCTTAATGCAATAATTTTTTTGCTTATGTTTAAAATCCTACAATAGTTTATTGCAAAGAAGGGCTGCAATGTTGCAAATTCACGGAAAGAGCCTTCATTTATTGACTGGTCTTACATTTATGTGTAGATAATTGGATGTGGACATCAATCTTACATCTGCCTGTGTGACAGTTTTGCCAGCGTCTGTTATTTCACTTCTTAACAGTATTTGATGTCCTTCTTAAAGCTTCTGCTCCTGGAGCTGCTGACCACCTAAAGATACTCATGCTGTAGCAAGTGTCAGAAAAAAGGAACAATAGTCCTGAAAGGACGCCCTGTTTGGGAACCCGACAGACTGTTATAACAAAAAGAGAAATGCTTTATTTTTGCAACAGGAGGAGAAATGTCTTAACAGAGTAAAATACAGCAGAAGTCTAACGATGTCTTAACTTGTTAAACCGGAATGTTTTGAGAATCACAATTATGTCCTGACATTCTGTGAAGGGGATTTGATAATTATATGGTTACGCTGTTTTGGTGTGAGGGATTTTGAAGAATTGTTAACAAAGAATGTTGATAAAGACATCTGTACAGCTTTTGTGACCCCCAGTAGCGTTATACATACATAAAACTATATATATCTATTAAAAAAATCATGATATATATGTTTAGAAGAATGGCATAAGGTAACCCAAATGTGCTGTGAAATATGCATGAATACATACATTAGAGACGGTTCACATTATGAAATGATACACTTAAGAAATCACTTCTTGGGGCTTTCCCCAAGACGATGTATTTTACACCTGATGGTCATCTTGCCTTCAAAGTTAAGAAAGTGCAAGCTCAAAAGACAAAAATTACTTGAAAGGTTTTTGCTTTGTGAAAAAGTTTCTCTGATTTTAATGACGGAACAGAACCCTCCTTCTTGGTTTTGCCCAAGTAATATTTGCTACATAAAATCACTGGCACAGTAGGACTGACCGACTAAGAAATCTAGCTGTTCTCAATTTATTCTGGTGGCCAGAGACCCAGTTACAGGTGAAACTCATCAGGAAGCTTTTATCGTTCACCATTTCACAATGCCAACCTCAAAACAAGAATCCCAACGGGCCAAGAAAAGGAAAGATATAATCCCTTCCCTCAAAATTTCTAAAATACTTTAACTTGATGGGTTAGCCCTACAATTCCCCAAATCTTACCACTGGCAACAAGAAAAAATAGAGGACCGATCTCCGACATCACTCACTCCTGCAGCAACACAGCAAGTGGTAAATGCTGTTGCAGAGGAAACCTCTTGCCTACCAGGAGCTCTGACAGATCTGCTGTCCCACAATGATGCACAAAAGTTTTGGACAAAGCCACCCCAAGCTGCACATCCTTGTGTCCCTGAACCGCTTTGCTATAGGGGTGCTGGTTTTCAGCAGAGAAGTGAATTAATAGCTCAAAATGGACACTGTCAGAGGATGACACTTCAGTCCCACCAAGCCTGGGACACAGAGTCCATCTAGCCTTACAGGACTATTTTATAAACCAGATACTTCCTTTGGTATCTTCTACCAAATCACTGTGCTGTTGACTCTTATTGAGCCAGCTCACAAGACCCGTGGAACCCGAAGGAGCTGGTGTAGATAGCAAAGCACACATTGGAAATTATTAATCTTTTAATTTTTTTTTAAACTGTATCAAATCGGGACAGAACAAAAAATCATCCCTGGAAGTTTCCTATTTCTGTCAAAGCCTTCCAAACCACAGCCAGGTCCTCCTCCACAGAGCACATTCCCCCATTGCTACCTGGCAGCTGATGAAAGTCGTCACGCGAAATATAAATAGATTTGAGGTTTATTTTTGCCAATGATATTTAATTATCATTTCAAAGGCTAATATCAAGAGTTGTAAACAGCCTCCTGAGCACACCTACTCAGCTCAGCGGAATGCCTTTTGTACAGCACTCTACAAGGCAAAAAAGGAAAAAAACCCAGGTTTTTCCACAAATTAAACCAGTAGTTGTAACAGAATATGACTTTCAGCCTGCTTTAGTAAAACTGCATTGCTAGTAAAGTAGCTGTCTGGTGAAGACATTAATTAACGGGATGCCAATTCCTAGGTTTTTATACACAATATGCCACCTACCAAGCAGCAAAGCCCAGTATTGGTATTCAAGCACGCCTATAAGGAGATTTTTCATTTCCACTTGCAACATAAAATGATTTTTATTGGCAGTAGGAATGTATTATTCACAAACAGCAAAACCATACAGCAGTTGTAACAGTTAACAAACGGCAATAAATCTCTAAAGGTGCACACCTTCACGAATACTGTTTTTGCCAAATATCTGGGATAAAGAGCATTTTGGACTAAATCTTCTAACAAGTTATGTACACAGATGGGCATCTCGGGATCAAAATGAGCACTGAAGATTGTTTTTATGGGCACAGGAATCTATTCTCACACAATAAATTGCATAAATAAGGGCTGAAATGAGACTGAAATGTGTCTTACAGGAACGGCATTTAGTATCTACCTACAAAGCCAGAATATCTTGGCTAGGAGCGAGAAAAAAGGCAGGAATGTGTTTTAGAATTCCCAGAAATTATTTAATTGCTTTCATGAATCAAGCTGCTCAAGAGTAGAGATACCGAAACAACCAGCAAAAGCAACTGGGTGACATTACTTATCGGCAAACTCGAAGGGCAGTGGTTATTTGGTATGTAAAATGAGTTTCTGCTGATATTCATCAGCTCCCTCCTCTCCTCCATTTGCTCAATTCTGGATGGTGACAAAGGCTTTTACCTTCAACTTCTCTTAATCCACATAAGACAGAGAAGAAAAGTTTGGGTGGTTTTTTTACAGCCAAGTCTGACGGGTTTCTCATTTAAAAGCTGCCTTCTTGGAACACTAGCAGCAATCCCTCTCTGCAGATAAAAAGAGCTTTCATACAAAATTAAGATGTAGTTTACAGTGTATTCCGTGGAATAACAGTAGGGGCTCAAAAAACACATTTGCTCACTGACTACTGAAAAGAAAGATTTCATTGTAACTTAACGCCATCAGCTCCTGCCCAGTCTAGAGGTTCGATAAAAGCAAACACACCAAATAGTCTCAAACCAGTTGCACTAAATCGTTTTCCAAGCAGGAGCTGAATTTAAGCAAAGACCGCAAAGAAGCAACCCAAATGCCTTTGCTATTGCTCATAAAACTTTGCCAGCAAAGTGACCTTAAGCGGTCATTCTGGCAAGATTTACAGCTGCAATTCAGAGTAGAACACGGTGCTGCTTCGGAAAGTTAAGTGTTTGGGTCTTGGTTTTTCTTTTGCCGGCAAAAAAAAAAAGGCGGGGGGTGTGTGTGTGTAAGAAAAGGAGGCCCTAGAAGTTACCTAAATTTGGGAATTAGAGAAGATTCAGGAAAAAGAAAAAAAGAATAAAACGGAAGAAAAGGAAGAAGGCCTTTGTTGCACATTTCCCTGTCCCACCCACTGATCTGAGGAGTCTACAAGGAGCCAGGTGGCTTTGGAGCAAAAAACCACCACAGAAAGATCCTTCACCTTTCCAGCAATGGAAAGAGTCCATAGGGCATGGAGAAACTCTGAATCTGTGGCTGATCCATGTACTCAGGTGTGAGAAACGACCTGCCAAAAAAAGGTTAAATCCTACAGATCCTCTTCACCTCTCCTGGTGCTACAAGGCGCTGGGTAGGGACAGTGCTTGCAGCTAATGTGGGACCAGGTGGCAAGAACAGGACTCAGCAGCACTACCATAAACACCAAAGTAACTGGGACTGACAAGATTTTGAATGAAATAATTCCGTATTTATACAACTAATTTTCCCATGGCTCTTGTTAATCTAAATCCATACATTAGGCATGCTGACTGACACACACAGAATAGCTATATACTTTCTTCAACTCCAGAAAATACACTCCTATACTAATTTCAAAGTTAACTTGACGTAAAATTTGCTTGAATGTTGACCTCAACATTTGGAAAAATGTCTCCATTCAAAATGGTAACTTAAACTATCATAGGACAATTTAGGAGGGGAAAACTGAAGCCCAACTCCAAAGCAATACATAAACGCAATGCCTTACGCTCTTGATAAAAAGTTGTACAAATTTCAGAGTATGTTTTTGTAGAGTTTCTTCAGGTCTGAATAACTTGTAAGAATTAACTGAATTAAAATCATACACGGAGAAGCTCAATAATTTTTTGTTGGATGTCCTTCTAATAAATTTAGCTTTGATATTTAGAAGTGGAATTGGCACCTACTTTACTAAGCATTAACAAATTTTCTATAGCAAGTGACTGGGAAAAACAGTACAACTCAGCATTACCCATACATTTTTTTCCTTTAGATCAGATTACGTGCATTGTGTTTAACTTTGAAAACCACAGTTTTCAAGTGAATGTGATGAAACTGAAAACTGATAAATCAAGAATATTTTCCTTTCTGCAGTGAGGTATCATGGAGTGCAATTAGTGACCATGAAGTAATCAAGTTTGTGTCTTGTGCCTCTCATCTCCTTGCTGGAGCAGCTTGCAGTCACCTCACACTCTGAGGTGCCTGCTGGATACGATGACATTTTCTTCCACTTTTTATGCTCAAATGGAGCAGATTAAAACAACACTGGAAAACCTGAGTGTGAATGTTTTTAGACAGTGAAAACTAACCAACCATACTGCATTTCTTAGAAATACAAACTAGCTCATGTAAGGGCTTGTTGAGACTGGTTTATATTAATCTATGCTGAAAATTATACTGAATTTTATACTTCTTTCCTACATTTAATGATCAGTAGTAGAGTTTTACTGGATTCACTAATCTATATAAAATCAAACTATGCAGTTGCTGCCATCGTTTATGTCAGCAATGATAATTTACAGGTGTTCAGATGTTTGCAAACAAACTTAATTGAAAACTGTAAATTGCCATAGACTCAAAATGTGTATCGGCATCCCAAGACAACAGAAGGAGTTGAAAATGAGCAGCCTTCTGCAACTGAAAGCTTTTTTCTGGCTGACAAACAGGAAAAGCTAGTGACTCAGCTCACTTGGATTTCATAATAATCTTGTGCATCAAGTAAATGAATATTTCATATATACCTAAAGCGAGCATAAACAGGGTTCCACGTACAGATAAATTATGTGGTCCTGTTGTAAACAGCCCTAATACAATTCAAAGAGATGCCAACCAAGGAAAATGGACTGAAGAGGTGAGGGATACTACAGTGGGAAACCAGAAGACGAACCAAATATATAGCAGGAGTCTTGCCAGCACTTTGCCTTTTATTAAAATCAAATCAGTTTACTATTAGGATTATAAATTGAACAAACAGTTAGGCTTCCTCACCACCCCCAAGTCATCATATAGATCAGAAATTACTTGCCCGGAGGAAACAAGCGAGAGCCTAGGCTAACATGGACACCATGTGGAAAAATAAAAAAAAGGAAAAAACCTAGAGAGAAAGGCTCCTCATCAGTCCCTGCACTTCCCTGAGATGGACACAGCACACGTTTACATTCATGCTGTGGGTACAATGAACAACAAAACCCAGGCAACGCCAGGCTCACCACAGTCCGTAGGGGTGCTGCATGTCCTGCATGCCCAAGGTCCTACCAGGCTCTGAATCCCTGGAAGCCGTCAGGATATGAGGAAGAAGGAAGAGGGCACGCTGTAAATACACACATGAACAAGCTGTTCCCAAGGCAGATGGTGGCTGCTCTCCTCCCCTTCTCTGCACAGCACTTGCCTGCACGCACACCCACACCACACCTGCCTGCCAAACAACCTCATCCACAACATCACCCTTCACCCAAAGATGGTCTCCAAGAGTCCCTAAATGGACAAAGACCAAGACTTGGAAAGAAGTTTATTGGGTAAATCCATGCACCTCTCAAATAAACCTTTCCATCCAGGTGGCCACCACTGTCACTGGAATGGACCGAGGGCAGGGGGAGGAGGCACACAGCTAATACCACCCTCCTTTTGGGGAAGGCAACAGGAAAGGAAATCCCTCCGCGTCCTACCACAGCCACTGCTGTCCCTCCATCTGGGCCCGGGGCTTTCAATCCCAATGTGGAGGGCTCTTTGCCCAAAGAGCTGGCACAGATATGACTACCGAACCATGAAATGCCCTCATGAAATGGACAACTGCTCAAGTTTATGCAGGAAAGACAGAAAGACAAACACAGACATAAAGACAGAGTATCAATTTGAAAGAAAGCAAAGCAGGTAAGAACAAAGCCCATGATGAAGTCATGCAAATGGAAGGATCTCATCTCAGCCTGTGACCAAGGAGACCAGACGAGTTCAGACTTGTACCATCCGTTTTTGTGAAGAGTCGCCAGACAATATGCTTGTTTTTACGAATGCTGATGACAAAAATGCTCACATATTGAATTGTATTTCCCCAGCGCCTTTTGTCTATGTACAATGGGTATGCACAACGCTTATTCTTCTGGCTTTGATGCTTTTTTGCATGGACAGTTACATGCTTTTCTGAAACCCCTCTGTAAAATGAACATAGGTTTTCAAATAGAATTGAGTTGTATACAGGGAATATTTTCTGGTAGCAGATGCGATTCACCTGAACTGGATCCTTTGAAGTCAGATGCATTTCCTTTGAATACATAATTTCCTTCTCTATGTAATTCCTCACTATACTCCTCTTATAATTTCATAAATCTCTAAACAGTGTAAAGTTAGTTGATATAGATATGCATATTTTTTTAGCCCTGACTCATTAATTCCACCATATTTTAGCTTTAACATAAATGGTATGTCCATGTTTTCGTTCATGACTCATGCAATGAAATAGCTAATGGTTAAAAAAACTATCTATTTACTGAAAATGTTCTCCAACCTACAGAGGAAACAAAGTCAGTCAAATGTACTCCTCAAAACCAGTCTAACATTTTCCCATTAGAAAAATGACATTGCCTTACAGAGAAGAATGAAATATCTTCATGTAGCAGGGTATTGCGCACACGGTACAGAGGCAATTCCTTTGCTGGAAGTGCAAAGTGCACTAGTCTGCACAATATGAAGTATCATTCTATCTGAATTTGATAATCATAGAATCAGAGCACACCAGGTTGCAAGGTACCACAAGGATCATCGGGTTCAACCTTATAATAATCTTATTTCTCTCTTTCTAACATGGCCTCCTTTCAATATTAAAATATTTAGGGTAGGACAGCATAAAGCAGAACTACTATAAAATTATTAACAGTTTAAAATAAGGTCCTAAACATTTAGATGCAGATAACTGAATGTGTATCTCTGACACAAAATCACTCATGAAAGCTGCACCAAAGTTTCCCACAGGTGTGAAGTGATGAGTTTCTACCAAATTAACAGGGTGTTGGAAGTGTTCTATAAGCAAACAAATCAAATCTATAATCAAAACAAACCAACAAAAAATCCTAGAAACTACATCATGCACGACCTACCATCAACCTGTTCAGTAAAGATTTATTTTTTTTAAAAGCAGAGAAAAACAGGTCTTGCAGGAGTCTTGAGAGATACCCTGTCCATCTGCCTCCCTCAAAGCAAAATCAGTTCTGCCGCAACTGTTCCTGATAGAGGTTGGTTTAACATGTTCATAAATACTTCTGAAAGTGGGGAATATACAATCACCACCCAAGCAATCTATGCCAGTGCTGGACCATTATAAAGCCTCTTTTCCCTAAAATCTGAACTAAATCTCCTTTGTTCCTATTGCACTCTTTCCTTCCTCTTTGCAGACAGAGTTTTCACATCTGTCATCTTCCCCTCCTTCAGCCTTTTTTTCCCTACCATAAACAACCCCCATTTTCTTTAACTTTTCTGCTAAATCATGTTTTTGAGAACTCTAATGTATCATGTTGTTCTCCTACAAGCGTTCTTCGCTATTTCTGGTGCGATGTCCAAAATGGTACACAGTGCTCCAGTTGTGCACAGTTACAGATTGACTATTTCCTACTGTCTTCTGTGAATTTGAAAACCACCACCAACCCTCTCCCCAGCTCCTGCCCCCAGATTCTACACAAACTGGCCCACCAAGTGTGTAAGGAACATGCAACGCAAGCATCTACACCACTCACCTGTTTTTGAGATGTGCCGCCAGGTCACATCGCTGCATGACTTCCTGACACACGGAAGAGAAGGGGCACAAAACAAACAGCTTGTCTAACAGTTTATGAACAAGAATGCTGGATTTTTTGCAGAGTTTAAAATGGAGTCTTTTTCGATCCAGCGGGCAGAAATCCTTCTCCTGCAGAAAGTTCCTTAGGCACTTGTAGCAGAAAGTGTGTCCACAGGGAGTGTCCAATGGCTGCAACAAGGGCTGAAGGCAAATGTGGCAGACCAAGTCATCGTCCACTTCATTCTGGTAGTTGTAGAGGTGGTTCTCCCTTGTCCAGTGCTGCTGGCCACACTCGAAGCACAGAGGGTTCAAGGAGGCATTCTGCTCCACGGAAGCCATGTCATCACCGGTAGTCCCCATTGTACAGCTAAGAAGGCTGACGGATCCTCCTCCTCTGCCTCCTCATAGGATGGGGTTGCTCACGTAAAGCTCGGAGGAAAGCAACTTCTTCCAGGGTGACTTACGCTCTTCAGTCAAGTGTCATTTTCTGCAACAAATAAAGAAATAAAAATTACTCATTTTGCATGAATTACGAAAGTTCTGGTCAGAACTTTTGACGACTTCTGGGTTTACCAAAACACAACCGCTGGCCAGATTAAGAGAATATTCCTGTTTTCTGTAAATTTGTCATAGAAGACAGCAATAAAAAAAAATCTGTAAGTACAATTCCTTTTACAACATAAACATTTTCAGGCTTCATAACAGCTGCAGCACTGCACAGTTTTCCCCTGCAAGATGACCGGTTTGTGACAGCAAGGACACCGCATTATGCAATGTCACACGAGAAGCATGCAATTAGCGTCTAGCACAAAAACACCCTATTGTGGAACAACGGTTATATGACCAAGTAATTAAATGCATTCTTTAGTATGAGATTATGATTTTAATCTCGTCCTACTCTCTTTTTTGGATTTTGACTATTAATGTAGAATATTACACATTACAGGTCTAAATACATTGCATTAAACATAACAGCAACAAACCGCTTACCCTGTTCTTTCCATTAGTAATATTGCATATATGTCACCGCTTACCTTCAGGTTTCCTCTGTGGGTTGCTACACAATAAGAAGGACTGATTCTATTCAATATGCCACATTTGATTTAGTACAGAGGCTAGTAATAAAAATATGGAATAAACTAATCATATGAAGCCATTGGTTCCAAACAACTAACCTGTTTTGCTTTTTATCTAAAAAAATTACAGCATACTCAATGTGACGATAATCATGTCAGCCAAAGGACTGTAAGTCTGTCACTGTGGGATTTATTTTCTAAACTTTGTATGTTATTAAACTTTGCTTCTCTTAAAACAGCTGCCTGGTCAGGAAACTGCAGTCATCAATCTGCAATTCCAAACACTAAATCCTTACCCCTCCCAACCTTATTTACCCTTCTCTCCCTTACAAAATCACATTGCTTGACACTTGTTAACGGGATGATTTAGAAAATAAAACAAATTTTCTCGCATTCTTAAATGAGACCTTCTCATTCATTAGTTTTGGTAAATGTTCTCATTGGTGGGAGGAAAAAAAAGATCAAATTTGAGCAATGCTTACTTTGTACCTAAATTCTTTATTGCAATTCAGCAAGCAACACTCATGACAGACACTTGTATTCTAGCAGAGTAGCAGCAAGCATACGGAGAAATGAAAACTGCTAGTCTAGGTAGCAGCCCATCATCTTTATTTTTAGCTGCGGAAATGTAGTCATAAATACATTCTGAAATTCATGTGGAACACGCGCATTTCACCATGTCTTCCTTTTTAAAAGGATCTCTGTTTTGGTTTTTGCCCCTTAACCCCACACGGCCAAGCATAAGACTTAGAGCACATTTTACAAGGATTATTATATCCTTTGACGCAAAAAGGATTAAATAGTAATTTGTAATCCAGGCTTCTATTCTGCTGTGGAAATTGATGCTCATCATTGCCCTGCCTCGTAGTAGATAATGTGTACCTTCTGGAAAGGATTTCACAAGGGAAGAGCACAGCCGTTCTTTGTTACTGGAGACTAAGAATGCAAAATGAGACCCCAAAAGAGATTACTCAAAAAACAGTCTTAAATGTATTATGTAAGAGTTGAAAGATTGGAAAGCAGATAAGGAGAGCTGCGCACGGGGCCCTCGTGCTCCAAGCGCAGCTCTCTCGCTCTGCCTTCATGCTACTGGATTAACGCAGAAGGGATGAGACTCCTCTAATGGCTGTCCTTTATGTAACGCAAAATAAACCAGATAAATGTTCTAGAAAAACACTGCACTGATTTGCAACTTTACCAAATTATTTTGCTCCGTAGGGCACTAGGAGAGGAATACACGGCACGTGTTGTATTGCACTTGCGGGTACCTGCAAGACCTGCAGGCAGGGCAGGGGAAAGGGACATGCAGAACAGGCAGAGAAAGCCATTTTAAGAGTGTGTAGCCCAAGTGCTAGACCCGCTCCTACTGTTGACTATGACCAGGACTCTTCCTCCTGTTCCCGGTAACCCAGGTCCCCAGGAAGGAGCAAGTCCTACATCAGCAAGGTTATGGAAACACCCAGGGACCATTCTATGCACTGCAGTTACGGAGCTCTGGTTATGGACCCCTGACAGTGAGCATCCCGAATTCACCTTCTTGAAGGCTTCTAGCCATTTCTGTGCTTTGAAGTCTACGTAACTCATGGCAGTCTGCTACAGGGCACCAGGCAGTGTCATACAGCAAATATATCTGTGAGATACTTTGGCCGTATACTTGCTATGGCCAAAGATACATGCACCCCTCTTTTGGAAGGTTGCAATTAAATCCTTTTGTGTGTTAAAAACTTTTTTAAATAGCTTACTATAAATTTTGAACTAAAAGTAAAGTAAGAAAAGTTATTGAGAGACGAGACTTTCACTGTCATGTTTTAAATTACCATGACAAGCCTTCTTTCTTAGGAAAGGTATAGCCAGAGACAAGCTCTATTTACTGAAACCACAAGAGTTTGTCCTCAGTGACCTCCCTATTGCACACCACTGAGGGAGGTGAGCAGACAGACCTGTTCATAAGGCTGCCCCATCCCAGTGTCTTAACGGTGCTGGTGCCCTTGTCTATGCTTTGCTGCAGCGGTGACACTTTCAGGCCATGGGCAGGCTGTTTCTGCTGGCGGCTGACATTGCCTCTAGCCGCTGCCAGTGCCCCGTTAGCTTAAACAATCAATAAATACCATATAAACTAACCCCACCACCTTTTCTGCAGCTGATGTGACCACCCTTCCACACCTCTCCGCCAGCAGAGCTGTGGGAGATATAGATTTAAAAAAAAAAAAAAAAAATCCAAACCACAAAACCAACCCCAAAACTCAAAAAAATCCCATCGAGATTTCATAGGATTATAGTATGCTTTAGGTTGGAAGGGACCTTAAAGATCATCTAGTTCCCACACCCCTGCTATGGGCAGGGACACCTCCCACTAGACCAGGCTGCTCAAAGCCCCATCCAGCCTGGCCTTGAACACTTCCAGGGATGGGGCATCCACAGCTTCTCTGGGCAACCTGTTCCAGTGCCTCACCACCCTCACAGGAAAGAATTTCTTCCTAATATCCAATCTAAATCTGCCCTCCTCCAGTTTCAAGCCACAACTCCTTGTCCTATCACTAAACGCCCTTGCAAAAAGTCCCTCCCCATCCTTCCTGTAGCCCCCCTTTAGGTACTGGAAGGCTGCTATAAGGTCTCCCTGGAGCCTTCTCTTCTCCAGGCTGAACAACCCCAACTCTCTCAGCCTGTCTTCATAGCAGAGGTGCTCCAGCCCTCTCATCATCTTCATGGCCCTCCTCTGGACTTGCTCCAACAGGTCCGTGTCCTTCTTCTGCTGAGGACCCCAGAGCTGGACGCAGTACTCCAGGTGGGGTCTCACCAGAGCGGAGTAGACGGGGAGAATCACCTCCCTTGATGTGATTTGCTTCCTTCACTGCTGTGCTGCATTCGGGGCAAGCCTGTTCCATGACTGAGGAATCAGTCACCAGGATTTGTATTGATTATATACCACAGCTGCCTAATTATCAATTGCAAGACTTTTTACAGGGTATTCCCAGTGCAAAATATCAACTGATTTACAAAGTCCACAAACACAGTATTTATGATCTGAGTCACGACTGCGATGGCAGGCAGGGTCTTGATGTAAAGCACTGCACCCCTGAAATCCACAATACCAGAGCACTGCCATTTATAATACTCGATATTATAAATACCCTGTATCTCCTATCACTGCAGATCGCCAGCTTCACAGGACAGTATCAGCTCAGGAAAGCTGCAAACACGAAAACCAGTCAAAATTACAAAAGATATAAAGAGGGTAGAAGAGCCAGCCAGGCCTGTTATTCAAGTCATATAATTCCCTAGGAAATAATTCTCCCGGGACTTCATTACAACAGCCGAACAGTGCAGGTGGTGCCCTGCTTTCAGTTTTAAATCACAATCCACTTGGGAACTGGGCAAGACTGGCCATCCAACTGTGCAAACTTTATTTTAATTTTTTAAGTGGAGTGTGCAGGAGAGCGATTTTAGACTGAAAAAGACAGCCTTATCCTTAGGCCTCCTCTAGTTCTGACTTACTGATTCAACCAACATTCTTTGGAGAAGCTTTACACATTTTTACAAAAGCATAAGATGTCAGGCTTTATGCCTACATCAGATTTCACGATGTTTATTCCTTCTGTCTGAATGGGCACTATAAAAAAAAAACCAAAAAACAAACCACAAGCAAACTGGAATTGTAGCAGTAACTTAGCCCTTTTACTATGGTTGTCTTTTTTTTACAGACGTCACAAATGATTAATGCTAGTTTCAGTCTGAAGTTAATGGAAGTATGTATTTTGCCATGAATGCTCTCAGAGATTTAAGTAATCTTATTTCTAAATTCTCTCATTAAAATCCTGGAGATTTAGACCCCATTAACTGACTTCAAATTTTCCCCAAAAAATCTGACTATACCCCAGAAGCAAATAACTAAGGAAAATATCTGTCTTAGCAACAAATCTCTCTAAAAATTATCTTTAATATACCACAATTTCCTATTTCGTTTACTAACATATGCAATTTCCTCAACCAGAAGCAAAGGCCTTTGGTGAGTGATGCCCCTGTTCCTCTGCTGGACGCCGCTGTCCCTGTATGCCAAAACCGCTGGGATGCAGATCTCTCAATTCTGTGGCTAACAACGCTCCATGCTAGAATGGACATCTTCTCACCGAGATGTATCTAACCACTGAATTAATGCCTGATTTATATTGCAGGTGAGAAAATGACCACCTGTATTTCCTGTGGGTTCAATGCCACCGGCTGCTGGCAGCTTCTCATCCCACGAGGCTCAAAATTTTGCTGCCTGCTGCCAGCACAGGAATGCCTCAGCATATCCCTTTCTTATCCCTCTGCAGTGGGGAAGGGAAGGGTATGGAAGGGAATAACAACTATGGCGAAGGCTTCGGGTGACCCTGAAGGCAAGCAGCCCTTTTTGGTCATATCTGTACTTGGCAAGGCAACACAAATGCTCTTACATATTGATTGACACCTCTGAACAACAGTGCGGTCATCACTCTGGCTTCATCTAAAAATGTCACAGGATTTCTGAAGTTGCTCTCCATGGCACCTGAGCACCCCAGATGGCTCAGAAGGATCTCAGGATACCTGAATTTCCTGCCTTGTTCAAACACCAGGGCTGTGAACAGCATCTCTTAGCAGCCAGGAGTGGATCAACACACGCCCCAGGAGAAAGAAACTAGAGTGTGGTTACATCCTTGGCTTACAAAAACACACCATAACCGATTGAAAATGAGTTCTTAGTTTCCAGTCCAGTATCCTTCAGAGGAATTACAGCGTCAGGCTGATGACTCATAACTGTTTTCAAAGCAGACCCTCGCTCGAGTGGAAGAATAAAAGATAGCAGAAACTGTAATAAAAAACATGATGAGAATAAATAGGTGGCACACAGCACTAGAGGGGAAAAGTGTTATTTCACATCTTCCAATAAGCGTGACCTAGCTCATTAGATACAATCTCTGCTTTAATATTAAAGCCATAGAGCAAACAAGTGAAGCAGAACTAGCAACTGGTATTGACTTTCCAATATCCATGTTAATTATACTGATATCTGAGGGCTGCACTGTCTTCAAATACCAAACCCCAATTCGATTCTAGTCCAAGTTTACGAGACAGTAATCCTGTTAGACTCTTCCTCTTTTGAAAACGCAAACAACTGAAAGTGTTGTCAAAAGATGGCATCTGGCAGCTCAAAGTCAAGAAAAAAACGTACGAGAGATGCGCAGAGAACAGCAATTAGACTGGGACAGATTTCTGCTAATGCTGCAGCCACACTGTCACCGCAATTATCCAATACACCTATTTTTTTTACCAAGGAGCAATGCCTTGCCACGTTTTTTTAAGTTGTTCAGCACAACGAATGGAATTTTTATAATTCAAACTAAATAAAATTGTGCCTGAGTGGTGACTTTGTTCCACTGAACCCCAACCAGGAAAGGCTGGGCTTGCAGTAAAACCATCTCTCCACTGATTATTTCTTTGCTTCTGTGCTTGTTTTTTTTTCTCCGTCAAAGCAATGCCCACACAGCCAAGGTGTCAGCCCTACACCAGATGTTGACATGGTATCATCGCTGCAAAGGCAACGGGTCCCAGGCGATGCTTCTTCTTCCCCACCTCAGGGGACGCCATTCTAAAAAAGATGTGCCACGCGTGCTCCCCTTGCTGGGTATTCCTGGGTATTTTTCCGGATTGCGAAACGAAACCCTGCTTAAACGTGGCGAAAAAGGAGTGTTAGGGAAAATTAGTAGGACCGTTGTGTTCAGTATTTGTGGAGTGCTGCGTTTCCATGGCAACAGGGGGGCTAGGGCTTTAATTACCGCCGTGCCATTAAGGGTCCCCGCTGTAGAGCAGCGTGGCAGCAGATGCTGCCAGGTGGGGAACGGGGAGGAGAAACACCTGCCCTCTCTGCAGTGTGGAGGTGCAGGGGGTCCAAGCAACCACCACAGCAGGGAAGGAAAACATCTAAAGAGAGGGGAAACGGAGGGAAAGCACAAGACCATCCCACCTCAGGAACGAAGATGGACGACAGCCACCTCCCCAAACCAGCACCTCAAACCCAGGGATGCTCAACACCAGGGGATGAGTGGAGGAAAGAGATGGACACGGTGCCCGGAGATTAAACAAGTGGCCAGAAGGTTTTGCTCAAACACGCGAAGATCATCCTGCGGCCATTTTCTAAAGCACAAATGGAATAGCTTCTATTTTGGGACCAGGAGATTAAAATAGCTTTACTTTAGACAAATTGGTCTTGAATAAGACAGGAAAGATGAGGATTTTGTCCCTATGGAGGTCTCTACAATGAAATACCCATTCTTTACAGCAAATACTGAGCTACATCTGATAAATCATCTCAGAACAGAAGAAAAGGAGACAAGAGTATGAATCTTTAACAAAGACACATCTACAGATGAAACTTTGCATATTCCTACTGCACAAGAGGAACGCTGAAAAAGGAAGAGGTAAAATGCGCGAGCCAAGCTAAACAAGAGCTGCCCAGGTTTGCATGGCTGAGCCGTCCTCCTGGCCTCCAGGGAGCCTGAACCCCCCTGGAGGAGAAAAGGACTTGAACTTGCACCTCCTCCTCCACAGGCATGGCAGCCACAGCTGCCCACCTTACCTGAAGTCTCGCTCACAAGTGTTTGCCCTTCTCTGCCATCCTGTTTCACAAGAGAGAGGGTGTCCGCCTTTACAATCTGCAAGAAGATCCGTTTTCTGTGGGTACATTCAATTTTCTACTAAGCAGAAAGAGAAGAGCCTGTTTCTGGGGGCTAACCCTGCTTGGTTTCAGAAGCCACCCCACTGCAGGAACCCTCAAGTGTGGGACAAGCGCTTGTGGGCTTAAGATGCTCCCAGTTCTCCCAACAACGGAGCAGGTTTGCAGCTTTTAGGCCTGAATGTATAAAAAAAAAAGCTCCACAAAACCTCCTTCAAGAGCCTAAAACCCTTTGGGGATTTTGCAGCAGTGAAAAAAAAATAAATAAAAAGAAGCAAAGTGAAATGAAAGTGAAAACAACCCACACTTACCTGCTGGTAGAGTCAAAGACAAATTTCCTTCCTAGAGCAAAGAGCATAATGAAAGCAGTATCTCATTACCGCTGCTCTAACAGGTGGGCTTTTATATCCAGTGGGAGCAAAAAAAGTACCCCGACAGTCAAAAATCCACCGCAAGGAGACTATTAGCGAGGCTTTCTTCTCACTGATGGAGCAGAGGAAAAAGGCAAGAAAGAGTAAAACATTTGCTTCTCCGCCATGGTTATTTTCCGCAGTGCAATCTGTCCACCAGCCCTTGCCGTATGTGCCACCCTTTCTGTTTGGAGAGATGAAGGCAGCAGAAAGCTGTCCATCAAGATGCTAAACCTTCTGGAAAGCCCTCCCTGCGCACTTTGCCCTGAAACGGGGACTTTTGTGGATGAACAGAAAACACTTAACTAGATTAAACGTAGCTGGTTCCTGGATATGCACAGAGACAATTTGATTTGATTAATTCAAATTTTAAAGAGCTGGAATGATTCAAAGAAAATAAAGAAGGAAGCGGTGAGCTATGTTCCCTTTTCTGCTCTTTTGTATAACCAGCCCCCATCCCTACGGGTGTGCATGGAGAAAATTCAGGGAGACAACACTTGGATTAATCACAAAATGGCTTTGATGACAGAGAGAAGCTGGGGGTGGAAAGAAGCATAAAAGAACTTTCTGGGTAGTTAAATTGCAGAACTAACTATTTTTAGGGAAAAACACCAGCCCCATGTCTTCCTTCGGGCGTATGCCACCTTGCATTAACATGTTACAGCTGGTTTCCCCCATCAACCACAACCTGAGTGATGGTGGAAAGCTATTTTGAAAGGTAAACCATGCTGTTACTAAGCAGTTCTTTAACTCAGCCACATAATGAAAAAAAAAATGAAGCTACCCCCTACTAAACTAACAAAAAAAGAACAATCTCTCTCAAAATAAGGATTTCTAAGATCTGTGTGAGATGGAGCCAAGATGACACACTTTAGAGACGGCTCAGATAAACGATAAGCCCCATGCTGTCCTTCCTCTCCTCTGCAGGAGCGAGTGCCCATCGGCTGTGAGGAACCCATGACAACCTATGCCCAGAGGAAGAAACCTGAAAGTACAGGAGAAAGAGTGCACAGGATGGTCTAGACAGAAGGTTTGCAGCTTCAGCCTCTAGCTTCAACCTGCCAAACAGCACCCCAGCAGCTCAGGAGCATCACTTGAAGAGCTACGGCAATCCCCTAAACCGGTCTGCCCAGCCTAGAGACTGCTTATTTTCTCACTAATGAATGAAAACAAGTATCACCACATCAGGACTCTCCAAAAAAAAAAAAAAAAGAAGAAAATAAAAGCCTTCTCAAGCCCACAGTCAAAAGAATGTTTAACTCGGGCTACCTACACGCAGGTCAAATTAGCAAGCAGACATGACCTGCTCGTGAGTAGAGGGTACCACACGCAGAGTGATGGGTTCACCTGCAAAACCACCCCACTTGGTCTGCAGCCCAGTGTGACCAGGGAACTGGGAAAGCTGTGCTGGCTCCGGCCACCATTTGGCAAGCAGGTGACTGGTCCCAAAAGCACTGCCATGCCCGAGTCTGGGAATGACGTTAGGATGCCATCCGCTAGCTGACACTCGAATTAACTCCACAATAAAGGCAAGTTCTTTGATTCCTAACACTTTAGGGTGATGGCTGCGCCTCTCCCTATTAACTCTGCTGAAGACATTTCGCTTTGCTGCTCTACATAACTTATTTCCCACCTTATTTCCAGGGAGAACGTTCCTTCTGATCCATGTAAAAGGGTTATTTTCAGAGCCAGCTGCCTGACCCAGCATTGAGCACACAGGAAAGGCAGAGCGCAACCCGTCCTCATGCTCTTTTGTATTTATACAAAATGCCTCCATATGATTTTGTAGGATGCTTGTAGGAAAATAAAAACTTTACATTGAGATCTTCTGCTTACACTGTTGCTATGTACATGTACCGTACCTCAGAAAGATGTACTCTGTACGCAGATACTGAAAATAAATGGCTCCACACACCATCAGAATTTACATAACAAGAACATGTTAGATCTAGAAGCTGTAGTCTTAAAAATATACAAATATTATCTTAAATAAAAAAAAACCATTTAAATATTTTGTATGTAAAGAGGTCTTTACGTACACAGTAGACTAGTACTTGATCTGGGGCCTCCAGACAGGATTCAGAGAGGGAAGTGGACGTTGAGTTGACTATGTAAAGTCAAGTCTGATTATATGCATTTGACAGAGACAAAGAACATAGAAGCAAAGCCAGCACTGTATTTGTTTTTAGTACAACTGTAGGAATCATGTATTCTCCATTTCAGCCCTTGTAATTCCACAGCCACCAAGACAGAGTGGAGACAACACCTGTTGAATGAAAAAAACCAACAACCAACAAAGCATCCCCCCAAAATTTTTCCTAAAACATTTCTCTGTCCCCCTATCCATGTTTGCCAGCTGTTTATTTCAATTACTTTCCCTATTAGCCTGGCTGACTGCATGTTAAATATGTATATTTAAATAATACATATGTATATTTAAAAAATAGAACTTCAGCACCTATTAGGTAGGGAGGCCTTTACAGTGCAGTTACTGATCTGCTCGAGGTGCAAAGTTTGGCTTCTGCAGTGTCCCCCCTTGAATCCTGTTAGTGCTCTTAGAAAGAAACTACTTCAGTTGGAGCACTGTTGAAAAAGTCCTTCAAGATTCAAGTGAAAATGTTAGCAAAGATGCACAGTAACACTCAGTAAGACAACAGGTCCTGATGTGTATTCTCAAATGAATGATGGGCTAAATATTAAGCAGCAATCTCCTACTTCCCCCTTGCAGAATGAATAATGTGGAGGAGTAAGCGCTGAACTGCTGTTACAGCATTTCTGTCCGCTTTCCTCGGTAGTCTCGTTCTCTGCTTAAAAAAAATAAGATTCCTAACAAAGGCAGACAAATGAAAATCGTTATCTTCTAAGCGAGTAGGACAAATTAAAATAAAATCAAAGAAAAAAAAATGACACTAAAGACACGTAAGTGGTAGCACCTATGTAAAACACCAAACTGGTAGCCATATGCAGAAATTACATAGAACAGATATATTTCTATAACTATAAAAAAAATAAAACTAGAATAAAATTGTCCAATAAAAGTACAAGAGGGTTAAGTGCTCAGTGAAGGCTTCTTGTTCTACAAGCATACAAGGGCAAGGGTTAGGAGAAGTTTGGTGGGGTGGGGAGGCATCAGGGCTCCAACTGCTATGCTCATCTAGCAAATAAAAGCCGAGTTGTTAAAAAAACAAAGGCCTAGAATTACGAAAGAAAAATGCATTTCAGTTCTCAGATACTTAATCTTGAATTTGCAAAACATATAGAAGACATTTACTCACACCAGTAGGGAATTCTGGTTCACCACATTTTGGGAAGAGAGTGGGAAAGGAGCGATGCGCTGAGGAGCCCCATCAGGTAGGAGGTTCAGATTCCTAACTTCAGGCACCACTTTTCTGTACCCGTGGTCAAAATGGCTCCAGCAACAGCGGCTGACAGAAGCATGCTACATTGGGAAAGAGCCAATCTTCTCCTCCTCCTCCTCCTCCTCCCTGTCCAATCTCTTCTCAGCAGGCTGAAATTTTGCATTTGAGATTCTGTGGGGGATGATACAATTTTCACTTCCTCATTTATTCTATGTATTCAACCCTTAAGAGCCAGCTCTTAAAATACCAGTCTTGCTTTGAAGGATATTACTTCATTAGCATTGCTTTTGGAAAAAGGTCTTTAAGAGGCAGACGATTCAGCCTCAGGAGTGCCCATCTTCTTTGCACTCCCTAACCACAATGCTCATTTTCCCAAACCAAGCACTTCTCAACAAGTTAGGTTTGGTTCACAGACATAAAAAATTCAAACTCTCATTTATTTCCATACTTTTCTTTTTTCACTCCTAACCCATGCTAAACACTTTCACATGTTTTATGCCAGATACTTAGACGAAACATTTTTTAAACTTTATAAACTTTTTTTTTTAATTGCTATATTGTCCAAGAGCCAGAAACCATCACAGACAACACTCCTACTGCGCTGAGAGCCGTGCAAATGAACCCAAAAGATTATGCTGTCTCCGTGAGATAAAGACTCACATTCCCATGGGATATATCTCTTTTTCATAAAAAGGGAGCAGTGTGGTGCACCAAGATGCTGAGACTCCAGAAATACTACACAAGGTCCATCACTGCTGTAGACACTTGCCTACCCTTGGTACAGAAGCAGCAGCAGCAGCAGCTGTGTTGATAAGGCCAGGTTAGCTTGATGCAATGGCACTAGCATGCGATGGAGTACTTGGAAATAACATATTTCCAAGCTTCTCTGCTCCTATCAGCAACAATGGGGATTCGAGGAATTAGTCAGAAGCCCACCTGCAAGCTGCTGGTTCATAAAATCCAGATCTCGTAAGAAATGACTCAAACTTACTATCAAGTTCAGAGCAGTCCAGCGGCTCACAGGAACAGGATCTAGTGGGTCCGAGAGACTATGCTACAAGTCATCTTCACCTGGCACAGTCACTAAAAAGCTGAGTACCCTGAGTGCACACTTTATCCTGAAAATGGTCCCTTCTGCATCAAGCTTGTAATATAGAGAAGTATGAGGGAACCCCCACAAAAAAATACTCTGCTCTATAGTTCTTAGTTTCCAGCTAGACACAGACATTTGGGTCAGAAAAACAACTTCTCACATTTCTGTAAAGAACAGTTTAATACTGCAATAAAAAGCAGCCTTGATTTTCTCTGGTTTTCAGAGTTAAAAAGCTAGTAATTCCAATTTAATGAACCAAGAGGTTGGCAAACAGGGTAATTAAAAGCCTTTATCCTGTCCTTTCTGTGTTCCATCTGAAAACCAGAAGCACAGTCAAGAACATGATGAGATTTTCATTCAAAGGAGACATCTTACTTTAAAAACAGCAGACTCAACTACAAGCAACACTGTCTCTTATTATCAGTCATATAGGATGAGAACACAGAAACGATAAATAAAATCCCAGGCAACTAGTCAGCTTCCGTATATTGAGTGAACGCAAAGAAAACATATAAGGAGAAGGAAAGAGTCCTGAAAAGGCCGTCCTAGCTGAACAATTTTAAGATGGGAAAAGTAAAACCTTTCGCAGAACAGATTAAGTTACACTAGAAAGCTACTGCAATAATATAGCATACTTTGGCTAAAAGGAGTCATTTGCATACATTTCCCTTTACAAACTTCAGAACTGCAAATATATGAACTCGGATTTACTGCTTGTCCATACAGACCGGTTTAACTGAACATGAAGTTTCAATAAGGTTAAATTCTGACCTGATACTTATTTTGTTGTTAAAGCATGTTGTGGTGCTTTAGCTTCAGCCAATCCTGACTCCTAAATGGAAGTAAATACAAAGCTTAAAGGGTTTACCAGGAGTCTTGGTTTTTTTCACTAAGTACATGAAAATAAATCACTGCGCCTTTCCCATATGCAATAGAAGATGGATTTTTTTTTTTTTTGGATGCTGCATTTGGAGAACATCTCATCTGCTGGGGCTCCGGCTGGCTGGAGACCCACGTTATCCACTGCCATCCCAGCTCCCTTCAGATTCGTGAATGCAACCAAGGGGATGCTTTGGCTCAGAGATTCCTATTTAGCTGCAAACTGGGGGTCAAAGCATGCAATGAACTAGCTATAAAACCCTGTCCCAAATAATTATTGTAACCACTGGTACACAGCACGCTTAGGGTAAGAAAATTACACAAACAAAACTGCTGAACCACACCAACAATTTCAAATCTTCAATTAAAAAACCTCCTAAGAGCTAGACCTGACATCTCACTTGCTCTCACATTTTTCTCTCTCCCTCCTTCCCCTCCCCAAATCCTGAAAAAACAGTGAAACAGGAATTATTCTTCTGGGACAGACATTTCCACTTGAAAACCTGAAGTACAGTTATTTCAGAATACTTACAAATGAGAGACCTTAACATTTGTTTTTCTACCAAGAATTCCTGAAAGCAAACAAATTTAGTAAAAAAAAGGAACAAATGCATGAATGATCTTGTGTTTCTCGTTCTGTTTTTTAGAAGTATATCATCCCTTTTTGTTTTTAAAAAAAAGTCTTAAGCAGAGGACTTGTATTACTTAAAGTTTGCATGCTCTGCACAATGAAATGAGAAGCCTTTTTTTGCAAGGTGGTTATAAAGGCTACCTGGAAGTTTACCAGGGTTTCTAGGATGCCTATTGGAAAAACCTTATGGATAACTGTACAAGTATTACTACATACGTATCCTAGGAGACCAAAGAGCTTTCGCATTTAAGAGCTTATTTCCCAGACACCCTCTCGATACACATCTCATGCATTTATACATAATACAAATAGCTGTGAGAAAGGAGGACGTAGGTTTAATTTCAGCCAGAACGTACGCTGACCTCTGCTTATATCAGCGTGTTTCATTTTATTTCACTTCTCCTCCTTTCTCACCTTCTGACTACAAAGATGTCAGAAATCTCACATAATTCATGAAATGTTTTTAAACTTGAATTTTACAACTAAGCAAAGCTAAAAATTTTAAATCTTTAAAAATTCATATACATACATGCAAATCACCAGAAAGAGCCTTTGTATTCATGCAAGTGAAATTTAGATTCCTGATCACATCATTTTGCAAAGCATCAACCTGTTAAATACAACATATCAGAGAACCATATAATTTAGGAAAAAAGCCTCAGAAAGAGAAATGCAAAAATAAAAAAAAATAAAATAAAACAAGAAGCACAAACCAGATAATTCAAGAGAGACTCACTTTCCACTTCGGGTTAGAATAGCCTATGCATCTGAAACAAGCCAAACAGAAAGCATTCCCTTCGTTTGTTGTTTGTAATTCTCGCCACGGGGTCTAACCTGCAATTAAGCACTCGGTGCCCAGCCTCCGAAGAAGAGCATCTTTAAAATGCCGAGCGGAGCCCTGGAAACACCCAGGTATGATTCCTCGGCAGCCGGCACCGAGGATCTGTTACAAAACCTGCAACACAGAGCACGACAGCCCCTTCCCTTCATCACCTTTTTAGTCTACATTTCTTACCCTTCCATCCCAGCGGCGGCGAGGAGGGAGAGCAGCGTACCTGCCCAACATAAAGGAAAAGAAGAAACAATATACTGTTGTTCTCCTGGAGGAGGGGATATCACATGACAACAGGGAACTTCAAGGAAAAAGGTTGTTGGCATGCCAGTATACACAAATTAATTCACTGGTGGGTAATTAAAACAGGGCCAGCCCCTCCTATAACCACTGAGCAGCTCTTGGGGTTTGATTTACTTAAAGCAGTAAATTCATCTCATCTCCCAACCTCGCACGAATAGGAGGGAAGCCCCGAGAGCTGCGGCTCAGTAAATACTAACCGGAGCAGAAGCCAGCGTAAAAGATCTGCGGGCGCTCTCTTACACCGTGTCCTTTTCAAATCCTAAAAACCTAACATTAAAATTACCCGCAGGCTAAAATGTCGCCAGCAATTTCTCATGAATGCATAACGAAACGGGGCTACTACACCTAGCGCACTACAGTTTTGTAAGCACACCCGGGGAGCATGTGCGGGCATCACATGTGCCGGAACACTTACAATAACTCCACGTATATTACAGTGGCTTTACAACACAGACAGGACATTTCAAGTCTCTGTCACTCTCTCCATGTGCTATGAATGTTACATAAAGCAAATCAATGTTCGCAAGAAAAACAAAAGATTAAATTATATAATGTTATTTTTCTTTCCTCCCCTCCCTCTATTTCAGAAAACTCTTTTTTTTAAAAAAGGAAATGTTGAAACTGTTCTCAAAACTGTGCATACTTTCTGAAAAAGTCTCAATTTCTGTATAGTTTTATAATTCAGTATCTCAATACTGGAGGAGTATTCAGTGCAGGAAGTCAGTTTTACATCCTGAAATTACTCTGCTTTTATCAATTAAAAAAAAGAAAAAGAAGAAAAAAAAGAGTATTCTGTTTTTCTTTCAAATTAACTAACTTCCTGTCTTTTTGAGTACTAGATGTACTGCATATTTGCAGACTCACAAACCACTGTCTTCCACAGCAGCTTTTATAAAGTCCAGTGTATTGGACTTCAATAACTCCACTTTCAAATTGAATACTTAAGTATTATTTTTCCATTATACTGGACATAATACAAATGACATGCAGGAGAGTCTATAGCCAGCTAAATGCGATAACAACCATATCCCTCAAGACATCGTCCTCTCCCTTCACTCACTTAGTTCCATGAAGCGGATGAAATAAAAACCCTAAACCTAAAACCACCATAAATCAGCAGGAGACGAGTATGCTCCAGTGGCCAAGGGTCAGTTTGAGGTCTTACTGGATGCTTCAGAAGACTTCAGGGTGGTCTTTATACCACCCTCCACTTGAGAAAACACGATCGCGAAGTAAATTACCCATCTGAAAAAGTACCAAAACTGTTTTTCTTGACTCGTCTTGGCTTGGCATGGCCTTAAACAAACAGGCTTGGATAAACAGCATAACGAAGAGGACCAATGTTCTTCTGGTTCATATGACAGCTGCATCGCCTAGACGAGACATCACCCCTGGTGAGGCCACCAGAGCAGCTAAACTGCCTGATCGGAAGGGAAGCCCATTCTGCTCCTTCCCATGAGATAAAACCTGCAATGGTATTTCAAAGACCCAGAGAGCGCTATGGAAGCTTTCGACCTCTGCTGGAGACATTTCCAACGGCACTAAAATGATGATGTCGATGTTTATGCTCGACTAGAGGTGTTTGAGCATTTGCCTGTAATACACCATTTCATCTGGAGAACCAATATAAATCAATCCTGGCTACAGCGTTCCTCTGTCTACACCTACATGGGCTTCCTCTAGCACGCAACCGTCATTAATTCAAAGAAAGTCATGGCTGGAAATGGCATTTGTAAGATACCAAGATTTTTACCATGGGGATCTTAGCTGTACTGTGAAACAGTGTGGTGAAACACCACATGGCAAAGGAAAGGGGTAAAAGTAGAGCATGAAAGCTGTTCCCCAGCCCAGCCCTGCGCTGCAAGGTTCCCTCCAAACCCCCAAACACCAGCACTGCTCTCACTGCCAGTGGAGGTGGACCGCCCCTCTACTCTGCTCTGGTGAGACCCCACCTGGAGTACTGCGACCAGCTCTGGAGTCCTCAACACAAGAAGGACATGGACTTGTTGGAACAGGTCCAGTGGAGGCCCACGGAGATGATGAGAGGGCTGGAGCACCTCTGCTATGAAGACAGGCTGAGAGAGCTAGGGCTGTTCAGCCTGGAGAAGAGAAGGCTCCAGGGAGACCTTATAGCAGCCTTCCAGTACCTAAAGGGGGGCTACAGGAAGGATGGGGAAGGGCTCTTTATCAGGGACTGTAATGATAGGACGAGGGGTAACAGCCTCAAACTGAAAGAGGGTAGATTTAGATTGGATATCAGGAAGAAATTCTTTCCTGTGAGGGTGGTGAGGCACTGGAATAGGTTGCCCAGGGAAGCTGTGGGCGCCCCATCCCTGGAAGTGTTCAGGGCCAGGCTGGATGGGGCTTTGAGGAGCCTGGTCTAGTGGGAGGTGTCCCTGCCCATGGCAGGGAGGTTGGAACTAGATGATCTTTAAGGTCCCTTCCAACCCGAAACATTCTGTGATTCTGTGACAGCCAGGATCTGCCTGCTCAGCCAATGGGCTGAACCGAAATTCTGGGTTTGAGCCCCAAAACTGCCTTCAGGAGCCATGTCTTCAAAATACTTGAATGGCTGAAGGAAGCATGTTCTCCTCCTGAGTCATGAACACATTCCCTCCATCAACATGGGGTTTAACGCACAGACTCTGCAGTTTTAGCAGTGCTTTGCAGAACGAAAATTAAGATTTTAAGATTTTATTTCAACTAAGCATGCCACATGATTGCTATGAGCAGCTAAATAATGAGATTTGTTGGAAAGAAAGAAAAATCCACTGCAAAACCCCCATATTACACTAACCTCAAGAAAAAAAGATGTATTTCCAAAGGAAGAGGTAAACAACTTTTACCCTCATTAAAAAGTTGAGAAATGTGCACACCACCACTAAAATATAATTAATACACAGACTTCAGAAGAGTCCAAAGGAGCAATTTAATTAACCACCTGCTGATTTCATAAATGACAAGAACACACAAAGGTAATGGCACCTTATAATTGAAAATGTCCTGTTTATTTAGTTGAGCAATTGTCCTGTTCCATGTTGTGCATAAATATGAGGAAACGTGTTTTGAACTCATCACATTTTTAACTTTGTAAGGTGTGACAGAACAACGTACTGCCCGTGATACAGTCACAGTACACTCCACTTACTTAATGTTTTTACCTAAGAACCTCAAAGTCAGGGACAACCATAAAGGTCTTAACCTTTATGAACTCTTTTGATGGGCTTTTCCCATGCCCTCTTCAAAAACGCAGAAAAGCTAGGAGGAAAGAAGCAATTTTATTGGTATGCCACTTCAAACAAACTATTGCCTCATGGAGGGACTTAGTAGTTCTCCCACTTTCATACAAAGGAATCCTCTGTAAGCCCCATGAAATATTTCTGTTGATGATCTTGTAAACTCATTTTGCAATTTCTCACCCTTTTCCTTCACGTGGGAAAAGCTTCCTTTCAGCTACTACATCTTTTATTAAAGCTGAAGAGAAGCAGCTTTTACCAAGGTGGGAAAAGAATGTAACGAAAAATGTGAAGGGCTCTTCCTCGTTTTTTTCATTGGACTTTTCAGGGGTAAAGCCAAACTGAATTAATATTCCTCCTTGCATTCACAGAACTCAAAATGCCTTTGTGCTGCTACATTACAACCATCAAAGTCTATTTGACTGAACATGAAACAGAGCAACATCTGAATTTGTAAGCTGTCCATCTCCCTGTCTAATGGACACACTAGGAGCATTCATTTATACCTGCTTTGGGGCATACATAATTTAAAATAACAGACTGATGAGATTCTTCAAGCATAGCAGAGTCTCCACTGGAAAGCTGACTGCCAGACTAAAAGATTTTTCTTAAAGGACTGAACAATATACCATAAAATGAACCTCAGTGGTCCAACACACAGCAACAGTGGCACACAAGGATGGATGGATGGATGGATGGATGGATGGGGCTGCCTCGTACATCAGTCTCAAGCTCTCTGGTCCTACCTCTCCCCGCTATCAGCAGCCCTGGGCTGACATCAATGACTTTACGTAGCATTGGCTCCCTGCCCACCTGCTCCAGGAAAAGCATTCCTTAATAGATATTGTACCATTAAGTGCTGATCCCAACAGCACCACTGTACGATGTATCCAGCTGAAATGATTAGTTTGCATGTACACATTAAATACACATTTCTGCAATTTTGCATCCAACAGTGAAACCTCTACTTACTGGTATTAGCTGGCCATGTTTATTGTTCCTGAGGGTTTCCCATCCTTAACTGTTTATGATATTTACTTAGTCTGTAGCAAACGATTACCAAGCCTACCTAGCTGTATCAGCTGCCTGTCAGCGATGTCACCAGATATGTAAACATCTCTTTAAAATGATGAAACCTCCCATTACTTTTATGCACTATGGTTTATTTACCAATTACATGAGGAAAGAAGGGTTCTTGAACAAATATCATAAAGCAGCCTCTAATAATTTCTGTAACTGTTTGGTTTTTTTTTTAAAGTCTTCCCAGTTTTCATGTGTTAACTCTTTAAAAGTATTCACATCAGAAACTGGCAGGTGCCAGGTACTGCCTGTGCCCCATTTCCCAGCAACAGCACCTTTGGGTTCCTTGTTAATTCTCCCTTACGTATCCTTCTTCGAAGGATTCTTAGGCATCTTCCCGTGGGACTGAACACGGAGCTATTTTCCAAGGATTAATCATGATGACTGCTGCGTGTTTCCAGGATGCATTCACCCTGTGAAAATGGTTTAGATTTTCTGCTTCTACATGTTATAGAAAATATATTGCTTAAATTGTAATATATCATTCAACTGCCTGCAGCTTCCAAAACGATCTGGACTGCTTTATCAGAAATGTTGACCTTCTTCCATGCCACTAATATATTTTGAAAGAAAACAATGCTCCACGACTCCTTGAAAGAACTCCATTTACCCATCACACTCCCTAACAACTGCACTCGAGGTTTCTCAAGTAGTCTTGCCTGCACTAAGAGCACATCCATAGTACACAGATTTCACATGCTAGGATAACTAGGTAACAAGCATTAGAAAAGAGACTGACCACTGCTAGAGAAAGGCTTAATCATACAAGTATTTGTTACAAGTGTCACGTCCTGCTGGGGAAAGCTTTCGAAGATAAACGGTGTTTGTGTAACTCACCAAAAGTCACCTGGGATGGAGGACAGGGGAAAAGGAACAGGGAGTCCTCAGTAGCACAGGAGAGCTCTGAATTTTTCACTTCGGTGAAAATTCAGCTCTGAATTTTTTACAAAATATCAGAACTTGCCATTGAAGAGAGCAGAAATATCAGATCGTGAAGATGACCTTCCTCAAAACCTGCCTGTAGGAATTCCTGTACTACTCAAGTTTGTTTCTTTTTAAATGGGTTAAATGCCGCCTATTTTCCCCTATTGACAGGAAGGTTATTTTTTCCTTTTTAACACAATTCTCCCAAGTTTTCTGCTACACAAATTTGAAGAACCAGAGCTGTGGTCATCTGTGGCTTGTTTATAAAACTGGCCCTTACCCTCTCCCCAGGCAGCTGGGCATCTTCCCTCCTGCCTCCCGGTGATCCCTGAGCCCACTTCTGTTGAGACGCAGAATGGATGCGAGGAGATAAGTTATTAAGTGATCAAAATACACACAGAAAAATAATTCATTTTAAATATTACACGGGGGATGTAAGCAGCTTATTAATTGCATCTTCTAGATTAATTTCTAATTCCATTAGGTCGTGACACAGTGAAGTAATTTAAATCAAGGGATTTACAGCATTTTGAATTAGTTTAATAATGCTAAAGCTTACTGTATATATTCAAGTATTTAATTCACAAGAACTACCTTTTTTCACTATTTTATAAAATTAGTTTCAAAAACTAATGTATTTCATTAGCATTCCTGGTAGAGAACCTTATTTAAATTTTACAAGAATAATGAAAATAAATAATACCTTTTCATGTTTAAATACAACTTAAACTTTTAAACTTAGAAGTATTTACTTAAACAAATCATGCTGCTTATCACTACAAAGTTAGATTCTTTCAGTGCAGTAATATTGGGGTTTTTTCCCTCCTGCCCTTCCTGCCACCAAAGATGGCTTATGTTTGACTTGTACCCACTGAACAGTCCTTCCATTCACTGGTATTTCACCACAGAACATAATTTGGAAGTGGCAGAGTTTTGCCTTGAGCTTGAATTATTGCCACCAAAAATCTCATCCTTCCAAAATTTCCTTTGCATTGTCAAAATTAGGATGAATAGAAAATAAAGTACAGTTAACACCGTTTTTCAGGTTTCTCTGCACAGGAGCAGCTCGACTACCTCAACACCAATGTCCCTGCACAGGATCCACTTTTGTATAGCCCTGTCCTGGTTTGAGACAAGTCCACTCAGATTCTTCAACCCTGCAGCTCAAACATTTCTTATCTTTTAGCAAATACCTGCTATTCACTATTTACATTTCACAGCCTTTCCCATAGCTTCTGGTGCTAAGAGCAACCTTGAGGGTGGCTTTCACTAGCACTGTCTCATTTCACGTTTCAACAGACCAGGAGAACACGGATGCTCAGCTTCCAGGGCTCAGACGAGCTAACTTCTATCTCACAAAACCAGAACTTCTTATGCCATCTCCCTACATCTCTACTAGCATCACAGCTAGAGGGTTATGTTTAAAATCTCATGCATGTTCGTTACCTGTTTTTAATGAAATAAAAAATACAAGAAAATTATTCAAATAAAATATACAGACTATCTGCCGTAAAACTGACCTGGCAAACAACCTCAGAATTCCTTAAGTTCACCAAATGTCCTTAAACTCAGTTTTCTGAATTGAGAGGAATCTACTCTACTGCTACATTTCCTAAGCAATTTCTTATAGAAGAATTGAATTAGGAGTTAAGGACAAATTTACTTCTTTCCATGCCAAACCCTGCATTCACTTTGAGCCTTTATAAACTCCAGAATTCCTAAATACATGTAAACCTCTTAAATAAATAAATAAATAAAGCACTGAGAAAATTTTTCTTCCAGAATTACTTTGCAGCATAACTAGAACGGTACTTCTCCTTCGCTGCAATATTATGTTGTGGTACTAACTCAAAAGTTCAAACCATTTTCATTTCTTTATTACCAGTAGCAATCTAGGAAATGCTGCCATCAATAGTAAATCTACATGAAGTTGCAGTCCTCTGATGCATTTTGTGCATAGCAATCAGTTCATAACGCAATCTTGTGTTGCTTAAAATTCAGTTTATTCTTCAATTGCTCTGCTAGCCTGACTCTAATTTATTATATTTTCTGGTACATTTGATTTTGGATATTATGACATTCTGGCTCACGCCATTAGAGAGGAAACATAAAATGGTGAGGATGTCTAGGGACAGCTGAGAGTAAGATAGCAACAGCCTGGAAAATTAACAATATCACTGTCTCGGTGCTCAGCTAGACCTCTCCTGCATTAGTGCTAAAAAAAATTCGGCAGTATTTCTCCAATATAGACTTGACATCCAGGAATAGCCTCAGCAGCACCATAAAACCTTGGCTATTGCGGCGGGCAGCTCGGGTGGTTGGGAGGGCGGATGGCGGCCTCCAAGCCCGCTGGGGCAGCTGAGCTGCCGAAGAAATGAAACACGGGTGCTGCTGCAGCTCTGAGGCCACCAGAGAAACTGACGCGGTTCTAAATGCCACCGATACTATATACATTGATTATTTTTTTTTAGCCTTGCACTGCCTTGGTCCGAGCTACCGTTTCTTTCTCCTGGCACCCAAGGTGAAATGAGAGGCAGCGGTCAGAAGCCTTCTGAGAGCATCTTTCTTGAGAACCCTGGCAGAAGGGAGGGCTTCGCCCCCTCCTCAGACTACATTAACCTTCAGGGCATGCCGCCAGCCCCACCTGCTTACTCAGGATTTTGCCATCAAGGGAAGCTCTCACCACACAGATTTGTCCTTCGAAGACGCATCCTCTTTTGCTTACTTCTTACTTCCCCCTGCTACATTTGGCGTTTGAACTCCTGCATCCAGAGAATGGAGGGGCAGTCCTGGCAGAGAAACATCAGGCTCCTGTATTCACATCCGACCTTCTTCCCAACAACAGATTCTGACAGCTTCAAACATGAAAAATCCTCATGTGCCTGCACAGCTTGCTCTCTCCCAAGAAATTCGACATTGGGTTTTGAAGAAAATTTGTATTTCCCTTCTTTTGTCTGTTCTTCAGAAAATCTGAAGACAGCTTGCCAAAACAATTCCCAAGAGTGAACTCTCTGCAGGGAAACCCAGGCAGCCGGAGCCGCAAGATGCTGCCAGCGTTGGAAACAACTTGCGGTGGGGGAAACCTGGCTGGACCCAAATTCTCACTGATCACTTTGTCCTCCAGAAAAAAACAAGCAGGCTACTTTTCCTCTATAGGATAATAAAGTTTTCTCCTGTCTCTAAGCTGTCGTGTAGCTCAGGCAGTATTGCCACCTCCTTCTAAACCTCATAAGCAGTAAGGATTTTACTAATGATGCTGTTGCTGCAACTGTTGCAGTCGTTTAAAAAGACAATGTCAAAAATTATACGTAGCAATGTTAAAATATGATGATTCAGGTTGCAAGCTAATTTACAAAATTAAGAAATGCCACTTTTTTGCTTACCCACTGCCTTTCAGCTTTCCCCACCCCTCCTGAACCTATGTTGTAACCCAGTTGCTACTTTCTGGTCAGATGCTTTTTCCCCAGCAGCCCAGTCCCATGCAAAGGACGGACACAAAAGGGAGCAGCATGAGGGACTCAACAAGCACATTTCTAATGTTAGATTGCCTGATTTCACACTTAAAAAAAACCCACTGAAGGAAAGTTATTGGTGCATGAGAAATACGGAGTACAATTTTAGCTTGTGAAGTCCGAGGGAGTCAGAGCAAATCAGATCAGGTCACACTTCGGTGGGACAGAGAACTGGGATGGAGGGGCATCCTGAACTCCAGTTTAATGAAATATCACCATCACAATGAGAGAACAAAGCTCCTCTCATTTCGGTGTACAGGTACCAGGAAAACATACTGACCAAGTTCTTTACAAGCACGTGACAACTTCAGCTCCAACCATTTTCTCTTCTCAGTCCCATATACTCTTAAGTAACTTGTCTATGCTTACGCTGCAAATCAATGCACGGGCTCCGGTGTCTCCCTGCACCTGCTCTCATTACCCTGTGTTGGAAACAAACCATGAATCGAGGCTGGAGACTCGATTTCACTTGCCAGTGTGCAGAGAATAATCATCAATAATTGATGTCAGTCGGCTTCATTTGGGGCACTGCCTCGGGCACACAATGGAGACACGGTATGCACCAAGAAAAGGAAGATCTGTATATAAAATGATTTGATAATCTCAAAAAATCCCTCAGGAAACAATGGAAGTTTACAGATAATCGTATTAAAGATTAGACTTGTTTTAAAACAATGCAGAATGTATTCGAGCGCATCTGGGAAGAAAGATGGTAGTTTTAAAAGCAAAACCTTGGGGGAAAATATTTTCCCCCCTCAAACAGAAAACCGTAATTCATTTTATTAAAACCTAATCCTCTTCAATTCATGTTAAGGCAGAGCATTTTTTTCAATAAAGAGTTTTATCAATCTATTTAAATACAATTTTATAAATAAATATTAAATATCTTTAAATACAGTTTTAATATCTGATTAAATGATTGGTTATTGCACCTTTTTTGATTGCTTCCATTTTATTTCAAATTTGAGAAGCAGGCTAATTTTAAGTCAGAAAACTGAGTAAGTTTATTACTAAAGTAGGACAGAACTTAACCTCTGGACTACAGAAAAATATATTATACCATGACAGCAAAAGCATTCTGATGTCTGTCTTTTTATATGCATCTACTCACCAGATGGAAAATTAAGAAAATAACTCCTTCTATCCTGCAAATGTTATTATTTTTCCAGCACTCATTTACTGTATTCCAAACTTTTATTGTGGCAATTTATGTGAAAATCCCCCCAATAAAACCCATAAATTAATCATGAAATTTTCTATAATCAATGTTGGCATTCAATAATATTTATACAGATCTTCTATTTAAACAACACATTATAGAAGCCCCTCATTGCTATAACTGCTGACAGCACCAGAAGAAAAAAGTTTCTCCACAACTTTGAAGTAAAAGCAAAAACTACCGAACTGAACAACAATTAGTTGGTAAAAACATTTTGGATTAGATTCTGTAATGCCTTTACCTAGTGTATTTCACCTTCATTCTTCCATAAAAAATGCATAATGTTAGAGCTAAATTTGGAAGGATTTCTAAGCTAAGATCTGAAAAGAAAGAAAGAGAGAGAGAAAAAAAATGTTGAAAGAAAGGATTAAGTACAGGCTTTGGGTTTTTCCTTTTTATACTGCTCGATTTATTTATATACAGAAATCAATTTTATATATATACACACATATACGTAAAGTAAGTTCAATGACAAGTAGAATGCTAACCAGATTTGCACCAGCGGCAATTGAGCCCCAGCAAAGAAATCCCCTAAGGGATGCTTTGCTATAACCACATCATCACAGCTGTGGTGAATTCAGGGACTTCCTCTGGAGCAGAAGCAGGCAGAAGGACTCTCATGCCCACAAAGGACCCCATGGAGTCACCAATGCAGATTCAATTGTACAGGCAAGCTGTAGGGATGGCTAGGTAGGACTCAGCATGTGATACATCACATGAAAAATAGCATATATGGGATAGCAACTGCTCCTAACACATGTGGGTGCATTGCAGTACAGTTCCTTCTCTCCTGCATTTCAACTTAACCTGCTTTGCAGGTTTTCAGGTATACACGGCCTCACCTACATCAACACTTAAGAACAAACCTTTTTTATCCTCAAAGTCAGTATCACAGCTAAAACAGAAATCTTTCCTCTTTGACCCTTTGAGGCAAAAAAAAAAAAATAATCACAGCACAATATTGATATTACTCTGTGAAATAAGTTGCCTTCACTATAAACTTGAGACTTACTTAAAGACAAATAATACCTGTTGTGAAATCCATATGGTTCTGATCATTTGTAGGAGGTAACCATGTCAAGCTGTACCCAAAAGTTCTTCATCAAGTATCCTCCACTTCATAATGGCATGACTCTTAGCTATGAACATTTCCTGGCTTCACAGCTTTTCAAACTTTTCAAAATATGACTTAGGAAAGCATTACACTTCTACAGCATTCCTCTAGTCGGTGGTACACATCCCTTACTGCAAAAGAAAGAACTTTTCTGTTCTTTTCTGTTTCATTTCACACTCCAGTAACTCAAAATTCTGCATTACCTCTCACTTTAGTGTTAATTTTCCCATAGATTCTCTTTTTCTGCTTACATGGCAAGACAGCTCAGGTCAAGTGCACAGACAAGCTGTGCTGCTGATTCTCCTTTTTACCACCACTGAATCACCTTCACTTTTGCTTCACCGGGAAGTTATTTTCCCTGCAGAAAGCAGGAGAGCCACAGCCAATAGATAAGTCAGCTGCTATCAGTCAAAATGGATTTCAAAGTGAGGAAAAAAACCTCCCCAGAACTAAAGCTGCAAGTATTATGTATGTAGGATCATGCCCACGCTGTATAAATACACCACGAGAGGTATATTTGCTGCTGTACATGCGGTGAAGCCTAATGCAGCTTGTGTCACTTCCAGCTATAGACAGACACATATCAGAAGCTATAGAATATAAAAGTATCAGCACTGAACAGCCATGCTGAGCCATCCCCCAGATAACAGGAATGCAGAGTGGTTATTTTGCCAGATGAAGTAGAAAGATACCTTTTTTTCACCAGTGATTCAAAAAAGAAACACATTTGGTGGTTGTCGCTGAATTCTTATGAAGCTTTGTAACATGTATGTAAAGATCTAAGTCACATACCTTTTTAAGACACTCAGATGAAATGCGTGACAGATCCACAAGTACACAAACATATCTGTATTTTAGCTCAATACAACCTGGGCGAGATTAGCTTTACCTTTAGCATTTAAAAGGAATTAAAATAGTCACGAAGCAAACCCAAATGCTGAAGGCATTCGATACTGACTGAATAGCATTTTATACTGGTTTAGTATAGGGCAATGATTTTCAAATTGTGATTTTTAAAGCTTCAATCTTCATTAGAAGCAGCAATGACAGCTTAGTAATGTAAAAACAATCCAGGAATTGACTTGTACTAATTTCGAAATAACATAAATGCAAGATCTAGCACAGACATGGAACTATTTTACTAATTCAATGGGTGAGCCTTCATTAGCTTCTGTCAGTAACAATAAATGGCTGAAAAAAACCCTCTATAGCAAACAAGACATAAAGACAGGAAAAAGAGGCCAGACAGAAGGAAATTCTCATCAACCTGCTCCGGAAGAAGCTTAACTGTGAAAGTTTTTTTTAAAGTTTAAAAAACAAGTTACCTCAGTTAGCAGTCGGGGCAGCCCCAGGGAGCAGCGGGGCTTTGGGTGATAGCTGTGGTACACACATACTGTTTGTACCAAGGGGTACAGTTACAGCTGTAGGATCAGAATGGGGTTTATAGCAAACTCTTTGAACATGACCAGAAAGTTTATACAACACATTAGGATCTATATGGTCTTGTGATGTATCGATCAGCTTTCACTTACAGTTATTCCAGTCTGCTTACGCACAAATTTTAAACAATTTAAAAAAAATACAGGAGAAAATTATGATATGGGGCAGGGTAACAGATCTAATAAAAAGAGGCAAGAACACAAGGAAGGGTGGGCTATTGATAAATAAATGGATCAACCTGGAAGTAACAATAAGGCATCCTCCTCTGCATGAAGTGGCAATAGCTGTTACTGATTTATTTTTTTTTATAACTTTTAACCTCCAAACGTGTAGAAGCAACTTAATATGGTCCATATTTAAGTATTTAACCTATTGCAGATATTAGTGCACTATCCATGAGGCACATACAGATACCAACATCTCCAGTGTCCTCCTTGAAAGGTGACTTCTCTAGGTGTAGGCTACCCAGCCATGAGATGGACTTTGAATTGTTCTGCACAGCCTGTTACTGAAGGTGATGGAAGAACCCAAGGTGTTGAAGTCAAAATGTGGTTAGCTTAAGAGCCCCGTGGGGATTGTGGGTTTTCTTTTTGTTTTGTTTTTGCTGGTGCAGCAGGTAGCGATGTCAATTAGGGGGATGATTTGGATGACGTCTCTGTACCTGCAGAAAACCCCAGCATAGGCTCTACTCTACTGCCACATGTGTACGTTGCTGATACAGCTCGTTCTCTGGGGACTAATACAAGGTACACAGACAAAGGAACATTCACGTTATGACAAAGTAAAATGCATCAACAAAGAATGCTTGCCAATACCAGCCAGGCTTCTTTTTTTTGAATGAAGACTGTTCAGGAATGCCAACCAAAACTTGATAGCCAGAAAAATCACAACACGCCTAGATTCTGAAATACTGCTTTATGTCAGAAAAAAAAAACATGGGTTGGTCCTTTCAAAGCTAACACAACATTCCTGTGGTAGAACACGACAGCTTATCCGAGCACAATATAGCAACCACTGAAAACCGCTTTCCATGAACTGTTTTCAGCACAAAAGTCAGCGACATTTTACCTCTGTTAGCTTTGCTTGAATTTCCATTTGCTTCTGTTGTGCCAAAAGCCTCTGCTGCATCTGCTTTCTTTTTCCTACATATGAACTCAGAAATGAGGATTAGCACCAACCTGAAGAACAAAGAAAGCCACAGGAAGGTAAGGGCTTAAAACCCTCTATTACCAATATTCTTTGGCCTTTCAGGGCCAAAATTTTGAAAGTGACTGCATTGAGAGGGTTGGCTGTGGAGGAGAGCTCGGATTCAAGGAAAAATTGCATGCAAAGGAAAAAAAATAATCTCACAATAAGTACAACTGCAAGACCTGATAAAGGTATCAGCGTATAGGAACACTGACTCGAACCCAATCATAAACTGTGCTTATTCCCAACGGTTGTCTAACCAGCCAGCCCTCAGGAATGCATGACGCCAGCATCCTGACACCTTCCACTGGGCTTGTGCATCCTCTTCGGAGAAGGCCATGGGAACACGCGGTGGCAGTGCCATCTCAGGCGTTGGGGTGGGGAGCACTGCCTGTAACACACTTCAAAATCACTCCCACTGCAAAAAACATACCAACGCAGAAGTAGGTAGCTGCTTGTTCATTTTTCCCCACTGTGCTGAATAATATCTAACAGAACTACACCACTCCAGGCAACCTGATCCAAAAGCTCAGTTGCCTTTCTGCAACTACTGGGTTCCTCCCTTTGCCCAGACACATACGGGTTCTCCTTTAATGCACATCACTTTCCTTTGTGCTCTATTGCTAGAAAAAAGATAAATAAGTCACAGTTCCTTTTTCTTCGTGATCTATAACTGCTTATTACTACCATTTACAACATTTTAAAACCTGATCAGTTCCTATATTGGATATACTCCTTGATCAAACTGCATTTTGCTCTACAAACAAGGGTTCTTCATAAAAATGCTGTACACCCCATCAAACAGTGGCTAAGCATGACAAATCTCTCCAATGAAATATAAAAGCACATTCTGCTCTGTGGAATGAAGGAAAAACAGCCAGGCAAAATGAAGCAACATCTATCACTCCATCCCAAAGTAAACCAACTCTGCCTGGGCAAAATGTTAACGTGTATATTGAGCTGACACATTTATAACCTCACAATTACTTTTTTACCCAATTTGGTCTGTTTTGCTGCGATGACTGCAAGAAAATTCTAGACATTCTTAACAAAATACCACAACCCCAGAGCAACATCACAACTTGCTTAAAACAAAAGTGAGGCTGCAAATATTGAGCTACGTTACCCCAAGGTTCCATTTTTTAAAGAAAAATCGTTCTGAGTAACTGGGTGGAAAAATCGCAGACATGCAAAACAATTAAAAATCCTGCATGTTCACAAGTTACCTGTTTTTATATCAAACAACTGCATACTTAAGCTTTTGTTTTCACCATCTAGTGCACAGCTCAGTGTCAGGCTCAGCAAGAGACCCCCCCTCCTCTTCCAGCCCCCAAATTACTTGTAAAACTAACATCAATTGAAATAAGAATCTACAAGAGCGTAAAGGACTGACATCTATGCACATTTATATCAGTAACAATACCTTAGAAATAAAAGAGACACCTGTAGTATTGCAAAGCACATTGCAAGGATGAAGTCAGCTCCGGTACAGCACTCTAACGCGGCAGCAGGGCTGGGAGCATCCTTTACATGTCAGTAGCTAAACCAGCCCCCAGTTCCAAAGCAGAAGTCAGCTATCTACATTATCTCATGCAGAACACAGAACAGCCAGTATGAAAACACATGACAGGTTTATCCTATGAACTTTGCGAACATAAATCCTGACCCTGAAAACATTTACATGCAGGCTTAACATTAAGCCTAAGAACAGACCTACTAATTCCAAAATAAATACTTGGGTGTTTAAAATTAAACATATGTAAGCACAAACATCTACAGAATTGGGGCCATAAAAAAACAAAAAACACACACCGCAACATTATTATTTTTTATTGCTCCGTAGACATCATGACCCACTGATTACATAATTTAATTCTGATATTTGAAAGAATTTTCATCTTCGAAAGGCATTACAATTTCTAAACAAACTCCATTGACCTAATAACGCAATTAAGCGGCATGCAATTCAATGGGGTCACATTAAAATTGCTTCTGCAAAGCAAATCAGCAAAGAATTTTCAAATATCAGAGACAAGCCACTGCTGTATCAAATAGGCCACCAGTTTCCTCTGGTGCCTTTTACACCAGGGAGCACTTTAACACGGAATGAAGGCTGTTTTCTTATTAGTTACAGCTCTTAATATCTAATAGCTCTTTAAATAAGCACCATCTTGCTGATTTATGACATTAATTTATATTAATCCAATATCTAGTTATACATCATATGCTTAGACATTTCACTTTGATATTGCTGGTATCACTTCACAGTTGCTTTCACGTATATTAAGATGTTTTTAAAGAGTACAGAAAAATGGGATAAAAAAAAGAAGACAATATTTCGAAGTATTTTCAAGTAGACAGTTTTAACTAGAAGCTAACAAACTTCTGCTGGTTTTTAGTGATACAGGCCCATAAATATATACCAAGATCAAGAGTGACCGTCTGTTCAGTGCAGGTAAAGCCTTACAAAAAACTAAAGTTTCACTGAGGTCATCAGTGCTTCCATGAGAGCAGAATCCAAACAAATGCCAAAGCTTGCAATGTCAAAGCCGACGTTTTTGGAATTACACGTGACAGGTTTTAGTAAGCTTATTTTTTAAACTAACCTAACTGTCTCAAGAGAACAGTACTTTTCCACCCAATCACCGGATTACATTCCTCTTGCAAAGTTTCGCCCCTAAATTTGTAGATTAATTTTTTTTATTTAAATAGAAGATTCGAGTCCTGTGTTAGGAAATCACTCTGTGTTTGCAAATCACAGACCTGAGTCCAAGGCCCCGGGCTACCTCTTGCTGAAGTCACTAGGCAGAGTTAAGGGTCAGTAGAGTTAGAAATTCATTACTAAAAACTCTCGTTTTAAAATAATGCCTTTTTTTTCCCCAATATCCAGAGATTTTAGAATTGTAATAATACGAGCACCTTAAAACATAACACTACATACTCTTTTACTTAAAAAAAAAAAAATCTAACTGAGCACAATGACGTTCTTTGCAGCCTGATGAATTTGGAGTTAATTACTTTGTAGAGCATTGTGTTCAGGAAGGATGATTCCTCCCTCAGTGAGCTGATCGTTTAAAATAAAACAGTAAATGATAAAGGGCCCTATTAAGTCTTATGGTTCTAGCAAGCAGACTGACATACCTTGTTTCCACTTGGAGAAATTTTTTTTAATAAATTCAGGGCAGCATATGGTACTAACATGGTTATTTTCCAAGTGGTAGGGACACTAACCAAAACCATCTGATGTTTCTTCCTAAGCCTCCTTGATCTGCTGCTGGATTGCAGCTTAGAATAAAGCATGGCGAAGCCAAGAGGAATTGGGTAGAGAAATAAAAAAAAAATTGGTGATTCAAAGTGTTTATTTAATGAGAGCCTAGCTCAGAACAGTTTCTCTCTTCAACAGAAGCTCAACTGCATTTATGATTCAAAATTTATTTCCAGCGACTATGCAAATGTACCCCAAAGCTAATCCCTAACAGACATTTTTTACTTTGCACAGAGACAAAAAACAACCCCACAATATCATGTAATTAAAAAAGGAATTAAATGAAGCTCAGGAGTACTTAATAGTGGATTTCTACAGAAGTAAACACTCAGCGCTATGCATTAGGAACATGGTAAGAAAAGTCACAAGGGACTATCAGATTTGTCACTAGCACAGCTTCAGCAATTGCTTTCTCAATTAGTTGACCGAGTACTAATATTCTGTCAAGAGCTCTGATAAAGTATGCCTTGATAAAGTTTAAAAGACACGAGGTTTTAAGTTTTTAAACTACATTTTCAGTGATAAGAGCAAATGGGGGGGGGCGGGGAGAAATGGGAGCGCCTGGGTCAGAGCACTGAGGACGAGACTGAACACTTTTGAAATAGCTGCCAAGGAGAGTTTTAGTATTTTTTTATTATTATTATTGTTTTACACACAGCCCCGAGTTCCCTCTGTATAAAACATACAACCTGAAACCCCGCTCCTGCAGCTGTTCTTCTGCCTCCCCCGCAGGCGGGAATTCCACTCTTTTTTTTTTTTTTCAGCCAGCAGCTCCTTGAATAAAAGCTACACCACAGCAGGATAGGTGTAATTTAGGGACCCCCCCCCCCCACAAAAAAAAAAAACAAACAGCCATCTTCGGGGCAGGTCCCCCAGCACCAGAGCCCGCACATCATCTTCGTGGGGACGCGCTGAGGGGACAGGCGGAGCCCCCGCCATCTCCGGGAAGGTTCCTCCCGGTCTCCCCGGAGAGGGGGTGCCACGGCCGGCTGGGCCGCTCTCCCCCCGGCCGAGGGCAAGGCTCACCGACCCTCAGCCCCTCACGGCGGGGCCCGGCCCCTCTCCCCTACTTGTTGCCCCCAGCAAAGGGCGGCCCAACCCGGCGTCCGCACCAGGCCCG
>VWZL01004236.1:913349-986388 GCA_013396915.1 Stercorarius parasiticus | reverse complement strand
AGGTGCCCGGCGGGGTGTGGCGGTGGCTCGGCTCGTACCGCCCCGGCTCCTCCCTGCCGGGGTCCTCGCCGTCCTCTGCGCCTGCCCCGGCGCTGCGCTCCGCCCCGAGCCGAGCCGTGAGCGGGGCATGGCGTCGGCCTTCGCCTGAGGAACCGGGAGGCAGCGGGGGTGGGAGAGAGTGAGCGCCGCCATGGAGGAGGATCCGGAGCTGGAGAGGTGAGAGGCGGGAAACGGGGCGGCTGAGCGGCCGCGGGAGCTCACGGCCTCGGCGGGGCCTCTCCGCCGAGCAGGGCCCGGCGTCGCCTCCCGCCCCGCAAGGCCCGGGCAGCGCCGGTCCGGGGTCTGCGGGGCCCTACGCGGGCGGCCGGGGCCTGGCGCTGCGCCCCGGAGCTGGCTCCGGCCGTGGGACGGACCCTCCCGGCGGCGGCTGTTTCTGGTGGAGAGAAGGGCCCTGAGCCCGGCCCGCGGCCCTCCCGGCTGCCGGGAGGGTGACCCCGAGGGGAGGTAGGCCTGGGGCGGGACAGAATTTTGGGGCTCTCGCTTGAGGGGGTTGCGGTAGAAAATACGGAAAATCTGCCTACGTGATAGGAAAATCCATTCTTTTAAGAAAATAATTTAAAAAAAAATCAGTTCTTCTAGTGATGTGTACTGGTACCATTTAGAAACAAGATGGAAAAGTGTCGGCTATAATTTGGTGATTAGGTGTACTTGGTAAAATTTAAAACAAAAAAATCAAAGTTCTCTTCTTACAAATTTGCTTTTTCAGCATTGGAGATCTGCCAGTTGACTAATTGTTAAGATTGCCCCGTTCCTTGCATAGAATAATACAAAATGCTTGGCAGCTGTTTTGTCAAAAAATAAACTTTCTACTTCTGCTTTGCCTTTGGTTGGGACTGAGTTACAGTGTTACCAAGCAAACCTTGAGGGTTAAAATGCAGATTTCTGTATTTAGGTACTCAGTCACAGCAGGCTTCTCTTACTTTTGCTTTAGAAATAGACTTTAGGTGTGTAGATCACAGATTTTTGGGGTAATCTATTTATAGTTAGTGGATTGTTGGTTTTTTGCAAGCTTGTTTGTGAGTAACTGCACTCTTCTTACGGATGTTTAAAAAACCTGTTACAGTGAAGTGACGACCAGAGGCTTTCTGAACGGTTCTCCTCATGGTTCTCTCCCTTAACTTCTAAGAAACCGTGTTTGAGAGTGCTTATAGAAAATAACTTGTTTCTGCTTATATCTGGCAGGTATTTGAAATGGGACAAAAGTGATAGCGCCGGGGTGGTGGAAGGGCTAGAGAGCATAATGCTTTCTAAGAGGCCTTTAATGCTCGATAAGCTACTTCTGCTCTCGGATCATCAGTTTACTAATTAAAGCTTCTTTCTATGGATGCATGAATGTTATTTTTAGTAGTGCTGTTCCAAACTTAAACCTTTTTCATTCATAGCAAGTTGAACCCTGCCGTGCTGTCTGTCTTCTGGCTCCTATTGCCATGCTGGGGACTTGGGGTCCCCCGGGCAGTTCAGGGCATAGCCGCTCACTCACCAGCTATAGCTGTCTGCTCCGCAGGCTCCTCCTGGCACTCTCCTTCCCAGGAACCAGATATGAAGTTTTATCCAGCCTCATAGCTTCAATCTGAGTTGGGATTTGCTACTTCTTTTCTGTGGCAGCGTGGTAGATCATGAGGATGAAGCTCGGTGTTACTTACCCAGTGGTACACAGTAGGGTTTAGTTGTCTGGTGTCTTCAGTCCATGCTACTGTTCACCTCCATATGTGTTTAATCAGCTCTGAACACATTATAAGTACAATATAGCATACTTGATGATTATCACTCTCTGTCCCGGATCCACCTCTCATTAGTTACTTTTTCATACCCTCAGCTTTCTTAATGGCATGCTTTGATAGTAGCACCCTGAATTCAGTTCATGGTGTATGCATTTAGATGTCATACTTAAGTGTTTCTTATTCTAAATATGCTTCCCCATAAAGTCTTCAAGATACAGACCTTTCTTTATCCTTTGGGTTACAGACATTACTCCTTAGTTTCATATTCAGTGATATGTTGATCGTACTCTCTTCTGAGTAGTACAGTGATGGTAGTTAGGGTTTATAATTTTTACGTTTTTTTATAATGTGGCTTTATCACATAAATAATGGCATTTCTGTTCTGTAGCCACGGTGGTAACTATTTTTGAGTTTAAAAATGTGTTTATTTGGGATATTTTCAGTAGTCCGTCTCTGAATTCAGGCTTGTCTTGCAATGCACAAGTCTGAAATAACAGCTTAAGGTTTTTGTATGTGTGTGTTTTATTTAATTTACCATGGGGGGAGGGGCGGGAAAGAAGTGTAACTATTTTTATGCACATTTTTTCAGATCTGAAGCAAATTCTGTGTCCCAGCATTCCAAACTGTGATCTGTTAAGACAAGTCAGTCATCCTATTTTTTTTGGTTATTATCTAAGGAGAGGTCTCTTCATCTTGCTTGTTTTATTTCATCATTACTGACACATTTTCCTGCTATTATTTTTCAGTTTTACTGTATCTGACTCTCGTTTGACCTTGTGTTTGATATTTTCGTTACTTTACTAGGAAGTGATAGTCGCTACCAAAGCTGAATACTAACTCGCAAGTTACTGTGTGACTGTCCTGTACTCTAGATTTTAAAACTCTAAAAGCTGTAAGTACCAGAAGTGTGTGAAATAGTAATGTTTGCTGCATTCTACAAAATTACTTCCTTTGCTCCATCTCATCTGATAACCTCTGTTGGAAGTATGAACTCACATTTTTTTTCCTGTGATCTTGCCAATATGTCAGTGAAGACCCAGAGTCTTGGGATACGGTGTGATTCTAAGAAAATTCTAGGCTAAATTCTGTTAATATATAATTAATGTTATTGTGAAGATAGGATCCAAGAGTGACTAGGCAAGTAAAAAAGGTTATACATCATCTACTAGGAACTGATTAGTCTCTTTCCCCTGCAAGCACGTGTACTTGCTTTTCCTACTTAATTTCAACTGAATACCCTTTGGGATATTACAGGGGGTCACCATTTTCATCCTTATGCAAAAAAAAAAATCTTTTTTCCTCATCCCCTTCCTAAATTGTCTTCATGGTTGTTCTGTGCGTTTGAAGCACAGAAAATACGTTGCTTCTCTGAGAATATAAAGGAGGTAGCTTTGTTATACTATGTGTGCAAATTCTTCCATAATCCCTTCTGTCTTTCAACAGCAATAAATACTTTAGCTTGATTACCATACCTTATTAGAAGTGCCTACCAAGCCTGTTTGGAACATCATTTACTTGGAATTAAGTGTTTCCTAAGGAGATGCTGCTCTGAATCACGAGGAACGCTATAATTCTGTAACAAGATGCCTGTAGTTGAGTGGAGAATCGATAGTCTAATATTTTTGCTGCACAGACATCCCAATTATACTTTTTAACGAGTAAGCTTTGTGCCCTCGAGAAATTAATTGATAGTTCTTACTGTTGTTTTTAACGGTTGAAATCAAAGTGTCAGGGTTCGGTATGCCATTCTTTCTCATATTTATGGCAAAAAAAGTGATCTGCAAGCTAAAATCTGTGTTTGAAATGGAGTGGTGTGTTCACTACTCAAGCTGGTGAGAATATCAGCACAGAAATGTGCTGCGAATAGCGCTCACGGGACTGACAAATAGAATATTTAAGTAAGTACAAAACGTGATCGACAAAGAACAAGAGCATTCACATGCCTGTTGTGGAGTGTCTTTGCCTTTGAACAAACTTTGGAAAGTTTGTGGCATGTTTGTACCTTTTTTTTTTTCATTCTTGCTCTTTATGTTGTGGCTTCGGCTTTATTCCTTTTCGTTGGTTTTCTTAGTGTGAGCAGATAGGACAGATCAGCTCACAGGCATTAGTTATAAGTAACACTGGCCTTCATTACCATTCCTTTGTTGTAGAAAGCAGTATCTTTAGTCCTTTACTTGACCGAAGGTCTTGATATTAATTATTCAGATGTAATCAGAATACCAACATCCACTTCTATTTCCAGTCCCGTGCATGCTTAAAAATAAGTTCTACAGTCAGCATAAAGCTACTTTGAGAGAATGGATTTTAAAAACTGCTAATTTTTTCCAAAAGCTTGCATCTTGCTGTCAGGACCTAGGGTGCCTCAGGAGGCAGGTTTGAGGGTGATTTTGGGGATCACAGTAGCCAAGCAGCCTGGCCTTCGAGCTTGAATAATAGTGGTGTACACTGCAAGCAGTTAGTAATGCTGTGAAGGTCTTTTATGAAGATATGTTTGATAAAGATGTCACTTCTGGGAGATGTTGAATAGGAACACTGCCCTCCTGCTCCAGCCCTGTGCACTTCTGTAGCCGATTTCGTGCTGTGAAGCAATTCCAGTAGATTTATTTTCATTAGAGTTCTCATTGGGATCTTTAATGAGATGATGGTGTGGGTGGAGATGGCAGAGTTTGTTAGATTATGTGCCAAAAGCTCCCAGGCACACCCACAAAGGACTCAAGAGAGACCATGGTGGATGGGGGAGCTCAAATAGTGCCCATCCCTGGCTTCTCCCAGGCCCATCCTGGGAGCCACCAGCCCATCAGAGGTCCATCTCCAGGAGCCCAGAGGAGCACAGGGACACAGTAGCAGGTGGGAACCCACAATAAGAACTGAGGAATGAACATCTTCTCTGGGCCCCTCCCAGGGCTGGTTCCAGGAGACAGCCTTGACTTCCAGGCATGACACCCATCAAGATGAGTCAATGCCTTTGGGACTTAAGGGAGTTGCTGCCTAGGGGTGTGGAACGCATTATGGGATACAGGAGAAGAGCATTTTGAGATTGCATAAGGCTTATTATGGGATGTGTAGGGGAGGAACCAAAGGCGGGGAAAGGGATGGGTTCAGGTGATTTGGGGAGAAGCAATAGTGGGAAATTAGAAGAATAAGAGGATATAAAGGTCTGGTTGTGTGTGAATAGGCTGCTGGTTGGTAGCTGTGCCCTGTGCCTGACCAGCACAGTCTGTCCTGTCTTCCTGTTAAATTCCTTTCTAACTCTTTCTTGGGTGAGGGACTCTATTTGAGTACATCTCAGTGCTAGCAGCTAGAGTCAAACCATGGGCGAGAGGGACTGTGTGACCGTGCTGCCAGCAACTGAAACAAGCGCAATTCTGGATGCCAGCAGTTAGACTGGGACCCTGGTCTGGAGAGCTGGTTGCCAGCAGCTAGAGGCACTTTATGGAGTGAGTAAAACCAAGTGTCAGCCACTGAGGTGGGACTGGGGACCTGTTTATCTCTGCTGCAGTACTGGGGCAAGTGCGGGAGCGTGTGGCTGCTAGTGAAGATCAAATTGGATCAGCTGGTGAGTGGGTGAATAAGGTGGGAGCTGGGAGGTGAGTTAAGAGCAAGATCACAGGAGGAGCTAGCTGTCAGAGGCAGTGGGGAGTCCTGCTGGAGAGGCTGTAGGGTGAGGCGCTTCTAGGGGTGAGACACCTATGTGTGCCTGTGTGTCTCTACAGGCAAGACTGCAGTGGGGTTGGGTACTGGGGGACCGGAGAGTCCCAGCCAGCTGTGTGTGGTGGTCTGTACCAGCAACTGGAGTTGGGCTGAAGCCCTGAGGCTCCTACACCCAGCCAGAGAGAAGAGCAGGATGGAGCTATTGGGGTGAGCACTCTGTGTGTCCGTCTGTCATTGGTGTGGCCAGTGGTGTATACATGTGGTGTGTGTGTCTGCCTGCTGGGAGTAGATTTGCAGCTTTACTACTGGTTGGACCTGGGCACGGAGCTGTGGCTGCCTGGCCTCTTGGCTGTCAGATACAGCCTGTCTGCTCCTAACAGAGTGGTCTATAATTACAAACATTGGGTGGTCTCTGTAATGATATGGTGTTTTCATTGCCTGTAACTGTATCAGACATAACTCTTTATTACCGATTATTCAGTTTTCAGTCTGTCTATTTGGTCTTTCAGAAAAAATGATGAAGCTCTTTCCCTGAGCAAGGAATAGAAAATATCTCTGGTTTTGCCTCACTTCAGAGCCTTTAGCATTCTCCCCTCTTTAGGCATGTGTGTTTGTGATGCAAGTTGTTAGTATTTTTGCAGCAGGAGCTTTGCCTGTAACCTTGAAATATAGAGGGAAAAGTCTAATCCTTCAGAAATGTAAATAGGTCTTGGACCATACTCTTGAAGATAAAAACACTGGTTTTATCTTCATGTTACTGTAATTCTGCAGCTAAGCTTGATGGCTCAGAAAGGATTGCCACAGCAACTTTTAAGTGGTGCTTTTCTATAAAAGATGCCAGTGTTCTTAAATGTGCCCCTGTCCCTAATTTTCCCTCCTATCAGTCCCCCAGTATTTGGGTGGTTCTTGTGTGAAAGCTGCATGCTGGGTTCCCTTTGCTCGTGCTTCTACTCTTGAAGTTGAAGCTGGCAGCCACAGGACTGTATTGTAACCAAGCTGTAAAAATGATGAGAGTGAGGAAGGTGGAGTCCCAAGAGGCCTCTAAAAGCAAATGTAAAAACCTGGTTTGCGTAGCTTTTAAGCTTTTGTCTTCCTTGTGTGGAGGATATAAATTCAGCGGATGGAAACACATGATTTCAAAGAGGATTTTTTCATTTGTCTGTGCAAGTCAAAAGGGTTTCGTAAAGGTGCAGTGAATAAGGGTGATGCTGAAAGACCAGTATTAGGAAACAATGTTTGATAAGAAAGGAAGATGTCAACTTAGAAGGCTGCTAAGATGGATGCCAAGTCAGTTTGATCTTTGATATAACCAGAGGAAAAAGTCTCAAATACTTATTGGCTTATAATTCCTACTTAAGTTAATAGAACTGGTGTCACCATATTGATTTGTTGTGATGTTTCCCCTAAAACTGAATCGTAGCTGTTTAAGATATGTATGTGTGTGTATTTTATTAGTCCTTTGTAGCTCAGATAGTTTATGATTCTAATTATAAAACAATGACAGATATAGTGGCTTTTAATCTGCTTCGTACTCAGGTTTCTCGAAACAGAATCATTAAGTTTGGTTAATTGCGTTAAGTAAAAGTCAGACGCTTTTTTTTTTTTTCCCCTCTTTCCTCCCCTTCCCCTGACATTGCAGTTTGAAGGCTTAGGACAAGCTTTCATAAAGGCCGCGTGTTCCTGCTGTCATAACTATAAACTAGCTTGGGCTGGTCAAGTAGCAAAGTCTATGTCTGGACAAAAAATAAGTTTTGCCCTAATTTCATGGAGATCTGTGTATGCAACATCTGCCATGTTCCAGTGGTAGAGTCTGTGTTTGTTACCCTTATTTTTTGTTCTTTGGCAGTAGCTGTCCCATACACCCCACTGCTCCCACCTGGGAAGGCAGCAGCAGCAGCCAGTGAGGCTGCAGACGCTGTACTTAGCATCTGAGTGCAGGCAACTCCAACAGGTGACGGCTTACCTGGACTCAGTTTCCATGAATGCCCATGCTATGGGTGGATAAGCAACATGTCCTCTCAGTCAGATGTATGCTTAAAAAAGGATTTGAAGTACCCCAAGCCCAGCTGCTACTGAGATCATACTAATAACTATATACGAGAGAGAGACTTCTGTGAAGAACCTTAAACCAATGTGCCATTAATAGATTAGTGCACGGAGAAGCAATACTACAATTTTTGGTCCATTTCTCTACTATTGTTTCCATGGAAGTCTTGGATGCTTTCCTTTGCAATGCCCTTCAAATACAAACTCTCAAATGAAAAAGTTATGACCTGCAAGTATTTGCATGTCGGTCTGGCACAGGCCTCAGCTTATGCTGGATGGAATGGTTTCCCCTTGGAGCAAAGGGACAGAATCATAGAATTGCCTAGGTTGGAAGGGACATTTCAGATCATCTAGTCCAACCATCAACCTAACTCTGACAAAAACTATCACTAAACCATATCTCTAAGCACTATGTCTGCCTATCTTTTACAAACCTCCAGGGGTGGTGCCTCAACCACTTCCCTGGGCAGCTTGTTCCAATGCTTGACAACCCTTTTGGTGAAGAAATTTTTCCTAATATCCAATCTAAACCTCCCCTGGCACAATTTGAGGCTGTTTCCTCCTGTCCTATCGCCTGTTACTTGGGAGAAGAGACTGATATATACATATATATGTGTGTGCGTGCGTGTGTATTTTTTAAAAAAGTTGATAAGGGATTTTTTATATGTTGTTTGAGAACTGTGACCGATTCTGGAGGCTTGTTTAGCAATCTTTAGCTAAAGTATTGCTTGCTGAAAATGACTATAAAGTGAGGAAGTAGTTCCATGATAGCTGGTTCTAAGTATAAAATATGAAAACTATATTCAAGCAGAGCTGCAGAATGCTTTCTACAGCTGCAGAGCTGCTGTAGAAAGAGTAGCTACACCTTGGTGTACATATGCTTGTGCTCATTTAGTGCCAGTTTGTCTTCTGTTGTCAGGGAAACCGAAGTGTGCCCAAAAGCAATACAGACAGAAGAAAAAGTGTATCTGTGTTTATAAAATGTCACCAGCCTATCCTAATGAATGAATGAATCCACGATCACAGATGTGAAGGGAGCTGGTAAAGGTTTATGTTAAGACCATAACAAACTGAAGAAGGTTAGATCTAGACTGACAGATGTAGGCTGCTGTGTAACTGAATAAGGTTTTCTCATTAGCTGCTGAAGGAAATCCTGTACTGCTTATTTTCATTCCCTTTTACGCGCATGAAGTTTATGCATTTAAAGCTAAGACCTCTTGTGTTGTCTATTAGACTTTAATAACCTAAATGGTAATAAAATGCTCTGTTAGATGTTTAGAGACCAGCATTAACTTGTGAGATCTTCACAGGGGCCTGCCATATAAATTGTTTGCTTTTCTTCAGACCTGCTTCTGCTATTAGATGACAACTCTTGACTTCTCTATTCTCAACTTTGGCTTGTCAACAAAACTGATACACAGGTTTCTTTTAATCTGTGGCAAAGCAGCAAAATCCTGCTGTGCTGATAATACCATAACAACGTGATGGGACGTGGCTTCCTTGAGGTTTGAGCTGAAGTCGTTGGCAGTTACCTTTTTTGCACAGTCTACAAACACATTTGTACTATCAAGATGACAATTGTGTTGCTGACGTAGTCCAAATGCCAGCAGCCATTCTGGCACATCACAGCTGTGAGACCTAAACAATAAATATTCTCTTTATTATCTTCTACCTTCAGTTCCTCAAGCCTTCAGTCTTACCCATGTCGGCGTTGTTAATGCTTAGCTTCATATACTGGGTATTACAGCCAGGTCCACAGCTTTCCTTTTCTGTCTTGCAGTTGGTTTTGGGTGACATCTATAGTAGCTTACACTTAACTAACCAAATTGTTGGTTTATGCATTCAATTTATATAATAAGTGGCTCACATTATCCATTCACTGGTTTTCCCATTAACTTCAACCATGTACTGTAGTGTGGTTTATTTGAGATTGAAAGTAATTTTTAAAGATAACTGAAAGACTGACATTGCAGGAGTTATCTATAATTTGCATAATTTACACTCTCCAATGACTTTTTATGTGAGCATAGTTACTTAATTGCTTTAGTGTTAGTCTGGCCAGTTTGTTCTAGAAGATGCTGATAAGGTAAATGTTGATAATTTTGGATGGTCGTGGATTATAGTCACAAAGATGAGCTCTCTTTTCCACTGTTACACAAAGCTAGCGCAGTTTGGTAACTGATAGTTGCAGTTTTTACTGTCATCTGACTTGCTATTTTACTGGTGGTGTTTAACTGTGCTCAAAATAGGTCTGCTGTGGTTGAAAGACTTTAGGAAGAATCTAAGTGAAGTGACAGCAGGGAAGAACATTCCCAAGGGACATTTCAGTGTAGTATACCAGTTTTGCATGCTTTATTTCTACTCTTCAATTAGTATTGCAGTTGTTGTATTTGCAACAGCTTTAATTCCTTTAATATGTCAAAATGCTTCTTTTAATGTTGATGCATAGGAATCTGAATTATCTTAATAAAAAAGTCAAGGTGATTTTGGTAGTCTCTTTATTGTTTAATTCATTACAGTGAGGAAGCTCTCTGCTTTCTTTACATGAGTGCATAAAGTGGCAAGTTCTTGTGTTCTGCAAGTGGTAACTTTTTTCTTTTCCTCATATTTAGGAAGGCTGTGGAAGAGTTACTTAAAGAGGCAAAACGTGGGAGAACCAGAGCTGAAACAATGGGAGCTATGGGTTGGTAAGTTGTGCCAAGAGGAAATGAATGCTATGACAGATGCCAAAATAAATTTTACATTTAATGTGTGACAGAAGTCTCTGCCTTTTAATTTGCTTCACATTTAAATAATTTGTCTTCATCCAGGTATTAATTTGTCTGGGCAAAATTTTGAGTCAAGATAAGAAAGAAGTTGAGGTAAATTCTCCCGGCATGAAATTGCTTGACCGAATGTGTTGAAGTCAAAGCAATTGGAAAACTGGGAGTAGCTTCTGTAATAGTGTTTCCTTATAATAGATGGAATTGGGAAGTTTGGATTGGAACCTCATGAATCTTTAAAATACTGGATAGCTTCAGTGTGCGTGTACTTACATACTGGCCAGATGTTACTGGGTTAGATTCTGTTTAAATTAAAAGAATTCATAGCCTGACAAAGAAACCTAAGCCCTTAAAACAATAAAAATATTAAATGATTCTCTAGTAGAGCATCCATGTGTAAATTACAGCCAAAAATGAACTCAAAGTATAATCCAATTTTGGAAGGAGGTATTTTTTAATACTAAAAAAAAAAAACTAAACACCAGGGGCTAATTTGTATAGCAAGTGGGGAAAGAATCACAGTATTTAAATCTTAAGTGAAATACAGTATTAATTCTTCAATGCAGTATCTCGGTTTTTGCAGCTAGATTATCATGGACTGTAATGCGTGTAATTGTAATTAAAGAAGTAATAACGTGCTGAGAATGGTCGTTAATCTTAAAATAATGTGTATGACTTTGATAAGAAGCTATTGGATCTAGGGATGTTCACACAAGTAGTGCACCAGTTGACTGGGTTAGACTCATTTATAGATAAAGTTTGGCTGCCTCCACCAACAGTATTAATAAAATAAGCCTGCATAGTTAATGAAGTTCTCAGCTGATTTCTTGTCTATGCTTGTTTTGGTAGCTCTGAAGAGATTACAATAGTGTCTTGCTTAAAAAAGTTAATCGTTTATATTTTCTAAACAAGTTTAGGGAGTGTTTTATATATTTTACCCAGTATTTCTGCTAGGGATGCAGTTTATACCCGTTATTTTAAAATAGTTTAATCAGTTTAATCCCGTAGAGTGGTTATAGCTATACTGATACAGCATGCCTTTACCCTGTCAGCCTTGTAAAATGGCCAGGTAAACCAGCACAGATAATTAGCACTGTGAAGTGCTGCATGCATTCAGTTACCATGAATTTGCAAGTGAATTCCAGGTGCGTAGACTAAAGATTTCTGTTGGGAGATAACCAAGTGTCCCTGTGCAACTTTGCTGCCGTCTGTGCAGTCTGGAATACGTTCCAGGAGTATGTATGGGCTTTTACTGCTGGCTCTGGCTATTCTTATTCCTTGTCTGTAAAAGAGCAGTGGTCCTGCTCAGCTGGCCATGATGATCAGCTCGGGGTAACATGCAGTTTGCCAAAGCCTGATGCCCAAGGTCCTGGAGGGGATATCCAAGGGTGACCTGTTCTTCAGAACAGCTGCAGATTATTGCAATAGAGTGATATAGTATCTGGCTGGGCCAGGGTTGTGTTAAAGGTGTAGGAGGAGAGGATTGTCAAGAAGGCTTCAGGCAGAGGAAGACTGTTGTCATAGGGATTGGCATGGTGATATCCTGAATTGAGGCTGTTGAAATAAGGATCTTTTCAACTGCAGAGAAACATGAGAGTAGCTATACTGGGTCACACAAAGGATCCATCTCTGCAGTGCCCTGTCTCCATCAGTGGCCAATACCCAGTACCTCAGAAATGGAGGAAGAAAAGTACAAGAAAGCAGCAGTACTTCCTCAAGGTACTATCCCAGCTTTGGGTAGTCTCTTCCTTCTCTGAATTTTTCCTTGAAGAGACTGGTAGTAGTCCAGTTTATCACAAATCTGCTGCCATAGAGTTTGGCATAGGCTAGTGTACAGCTGGTGTGTGTGGCCGTAAAGAAACTATAAAGCCCCATGTAGGTAGACTGCCATTAAGTCTTTAGTGTCTAGTTGTGCAAATACAAGAGACAAAACAGCAGACAGAAGCTGCTGCTGCTGCCATCCCTGTAACATTTTTTATACCCCATTGTGCTGGTTTGTTCCTTCTGAAGTGGCTCAACAACTAGGTATTGCATATAGACCTGGGAGATGAGATCACCAGTAAGATATTTGAGTATCACACTCCAGCAAAATGGAGTAAATCCTGAAGGACTTACTAGATCTAGGACTGATGTGTAACCTTGCAACTGTAAACTACTGAGAGGAAGGTAACTGCTGCTCTGAGCTTTGTGGTTACCAAATTAAATGAGCAGAAAAGTTAGTTCATGAAAATGTGTATTGGTAGACCAAATCCAGGAAAGCGTAACAGGTAGAAGCAGAGAGACAAGGTCACCACCAGCTTGTCTAAAAGCACAGTCTCAACAGGTAAAACGCAAAACCTTCCTTCCTTGCCAAATTCAAAATACTTACAGGTGTGTTTCATGAGGACTTCTGGGATTTCCTCAGCCCTTTGTCAGAGGAGTCCTGGAGAAGAGATGCACAAACCCTGGAGACATCTAGTGTAAGGCCATTAGTCCTGCATTGGCACTGGATAGTTGAAGCAACTCGCCTGTGAAGAAAAGATTTGTTCTGCCACATGTCCTTGGGTAAGGAGAAGCTGAGACTGCTACTGCTCATACTTTATTGATTCCAGATGGATACTGGGAAATACATTTCTGGAGTCAGTAGCATTTGACAGGAAATGGTTAAAGGGAAGTGTGTGGGGAGGTGGTATTCCCAGGGAACCATATTGTGCATACCATTACAAAGGAGTAGTGTCTCCTGGTGTGTGTTGATGGCAGCAAAACCTTAGCCAGTAAGCCTCTGTACAGGGTTTTGGGATTGCTTTCAGGTTCCAAGCCACTGGTCTGTTACTATCTGGAGTGCTTAGTTCTCCATAACTCAAGTGCACTGCTTGAAAAAGTTCCCCAAGCACCCCTACCTAACTTTTTGCTGTCTGAGATGGATAGTCAGTGGCTATTTGAGCCTAAGTTGCAAACATACAAGCTAACATAGCTGGCAGGTACATAAAAAAACGTACCAAGCAGTCATCCTTTAGCCCACAGTCTCTGATATGAAGACTCGGCCTTGGAATAGGCAACAGTGGTGTTAGTATTCTGTCCAGTTTGGGAATGTTTTGCCAGTGTTGCGTTGTCGTACAAGTTTGCTGTGGATGATGTGGGTGGGTGCTGCAACCTGTAGGGATGAGATGCTAGTAGAAGAAAGGCTTGTCCCAAATAGGGAGGTTGGCAGTGTATGCAGGAAGGGAAATTAACCAAGACACTTTGGATATGGAGCAACTGTCAGTATTGCCAGTGGGCTGCATGAGCTCTTAGTTGGTAAAGAGTCTAAGTTCATTGGCCTCCATGCTCTCAGGACTGCTTAGATTGGCAGTATCTAGGTCCATGGCAAATTAATTAGTGAAATACTGGATATTTGTAGACCTCGCATTATTTGCTCTCAGGTATTGACTTGTTCCTTGGATGTCCTCAAGATTCTTGCTCTCAACACTGCAGTATTTCTAGTTACTGCAGTGCTCCTTTTGTAAATACTCTATGGCCATAGTGATTCTTGTGGGTTACCTACATCCTTATGATACCACATGATGTAGATCCTGGCGCTGATGTGTCTGGTTCAAGCATTAGTGGAGCTAATCACAAGTAAGAAAATGTGTGAGAGAAGAGTAATGGAGGATCCTCTTCTGAAGGCGTCTTAATCCCAGAAACGTTGAGCAAAAGAGAGCAGAATCTGTGGCTAAATCTCAGTGATGCTGCTGTGATGCTGGAACTTCTGAGATGAGAAAAGACATCAGAGCAGCTGTCCTAAAGTTAACGCTTGAAGGACCAGATAGATCCAGGGTGGGAAGTTGTGGACAAATAGTGTAAGAACATTTGAAACTATTAGATTAATCAGATGGAATAAAGCTGTAAGGTATTGGGATTTCCATTGTGTGTCTAGGTAAGATCAAACTAAAGGCTCAGCTTTCCTTAAGTGGTTTTGTTGGTCCTATGTACGTAATTCGTAAGCTTCTTATAGGAGTGGAGTTAGGTCCTTTTTTAAAGCAGGTTGTTCTGCTTTAATTGAGAAAGACAGTTAAAATGCCACAAAAGCCACTGTGTGGACAAGTTCTGGAGACTGGTTTTTTTTTTCTGCAGTGTATAGGTCTGGCCTTCAAAGGTGCTGGTAGCAAGTGAGCTGAGGCTGAACTGAGTGCAATCTTCTTGGCTTATTTTAGAAGCTTACCTAAAACAAGATATGGAAAACAAGATATTTTTGGATGGTTTTTTCAGCTCTGCATTGTAAGAGCAGATGAAATTGCAAAAAGCAGATAAATGTTGGAAGCATTAAATTATTTTTAGCCCTATTGTAAAGCAATCCTAAAATTGCTTTCATTCCTATATATAGCTTTCTGCTCAATATCAAATCTCTTAGTTAGAAGTACTGCAGAATACAAAATAATGAAGATGAGGCTGAAGAGTTTGAGTGCCCTGGAACTGCGAAATGTTGTATCGCATCTTGTCTTTGAATGGGTGTTGCATGACCGTGCAGAAGCACTGCAATGTGATCTCACTACATCGCTTTCATTTGAATGTGATGAGGAGGAGAAACAGCGTACAGACAGAGGGTGCAGAGGAAACGTGTTAAAATCTTGTCACCAGAGCACAGGTTCCTGTCCAAAGTCCTGCTAGCTGTATCCGCTGCCAAGACCATACATAAAAGCTTGCAGTGTCATCCTAGGAATCCTCTTTGGTGAGATCTCCTGTGCAAGGATAGCAGCCTGGATTAGTTGGTTTGGCAAAACAACCTCTAGCTGCCTTCCCCCGCCCCCTTTGGTCACTCTTCTGTTAAGTACTGTATTTTCCATGGGAGTTTGGAAGTGGTAAGAATGAACTTGTAAGTTCATGCATAATGAACTCTTGTTTCCTGGAAAGATCAGGTTTGCTCTGTGTGCTGAGGCTGGCTGTGCCAAGCCTGTATGATGTGTCCAGTTACTCAGCGGAGAAAAGACTGTGGCGCATGGCACTGTACCCTTGTGTCTTAAATGGTGTCAGCATGTTTTACTGTTAAGAGCTTGTATGGTACACTTCTGTACTGAACTGCGCTGCTACTTGATGACAGGTATTGGCTGGAAATTCTGTGTTATTGCACAGAAGTTCGCTTTAAATGTCAAAAGTGGAGTTAAGATTTGACCTATGTTTGCAATAACTGATTTAATCTTTTTTTTCTTGCTCGAAATGCAAGGTTGATGCTTTGTCATTGCATAGTGGAGAGATTTTGGGGTGTGCGGGACTTATCTGTGGAGGGCGAATGAGGTTCTACGGCTAAGAATAGCTTGGTTTAGCTTATTGGAGCATGCAAAGCAGAAAGTGAACACTTACATTGAGTGAATGCATTGCTACGGAACTGCAGTCTCTTGTAGACAAGACCGCTCTAGAATAGCATGTTGTGTGCTTGCTTTGGTCATGCCTGCAGGCATGCTGCAGGCTTGCTACAGTTTGGAACTTTAATGTTCTTTTAACATGTTTTGTTTTTCTTTTTGGAAAAAAAACCCAACAAACCAGTATTGTGTTCCGCCTTGCACAGTCTGAGCTTCCCTCCCAGCCCTTCAGAACTTCCATTGACGGCAAAGCTGTCGTTGAATTGAGCATTGTGGGATCAGACCTACAGCAAGCCAAAGGCTTGTCTTGGGGGAGGTCAGCTGTAGAAGTATTCTACAATTTTCTCACCATTAGGAATGCTCTCAAGGATCTTTATCAGTGGATTAATACAGTTCACTATTCATCTTCACAGTTCCATATATACCATGGATGTATGTAAATATTACGGGCTTCTGTGTGCACATGTGTAATGTAGCATGTGCCATACCTCTCATTTCCTTTAAGACTTCAGGGCAGAATTTGCTTTTTTTGAAGTCTGAGGTCAATAAAACTAAGGACTGAGGTTTCTTTTCAGGGCTTTAACTTACTACTGCTTCGTGAAAGCCCGGTGGCTCGCTTTTATCACTGTATGATGGTCAACTAATGGCATCTCTTAGCTGATGCTGAAGCCCTGCGTTTTTCATCGGTTTTCTTTCTTAGTATAGCTCAGGCAGCACTCATAGTGCCAAAAAAGAATAAATACTTCAGCAAGGTGAATTTATGTAGGGCAGATTGTCTCATTCTGGTGCTATATATATTAGTGCTTAATCAATGCATTAGCTCTTGCAAAAAAGCAAGAGGAAGGAGAGAAATGTGAAATAGTTTTTGCCTGGATGCAGCCTAGAGAAAGCTGCCCTCCTTGGCAGGAAATGTTGAGGTGCAACAGTTTAATGCTGGCATAAGACATACGGAGGACTTAAATGTTGGCTGGTTTGTGTTATATCTTGCGTGTAACCTGTGCCATGCTGTTGTCACCATGTTCATAGCCGATGTAGCTTGAAGTAGAAACCCTATTCTACTGACATATATTACCCATGTATTTTTATTCAGTAATGAAGTTAATGGATAAATACTGTCTCCCTAGTTTACAAAACAGCTGTAGATCTAAACCTCTTTTTTTAAAAAAAATTTTTTTTTTGAACCAGGGTCTGAACAAAACAGTGTAGATTTATATGCAGAAAGTTTAGAAATGTGTCAAGAAATACCCGGTGGAAATAAACAATGTGGCTGTTTAATGTATAATTCTAAAATGACTCTGATAAGTTCTTTGAGAATTTAGGACAAGAACAATTATCAGTAATGCTTAGTAGGCAGACCTGAAGCAAATACCACAGTAAATGCTATGTCCAGTTAAAAGCCATGGAATGTGCAAAGTAATGGGACACGATCTTTGTTACAATTTTCTTGTTCTGATACCTGTGATTATTCAGAGGTGTCAAAGGTTTTTAAATGGTCAGGCTGTAGTTTCTACACTCACGCAAAATATTCAGGTAGGATAGATGATCTTAACATTGTGGTGTTAGGATTCTTTGACTCCATAATTGAGTCAGTAATTGACACTGTAATCCCGTAACTTCTCTGTTAGCATGCAGACTCAAAAATGTTGTCAGGATAAATTGCAGGAATATATTCAAACTTGTTTTTTCTCATACCATTCTTTAAGAGATGATAAATTGGGAATAAGTAGCGTACAACTGATACCAACAAGATAAGTAAAATGTAGACTACCGGTTTACTAAAACTAGCTGATAAATTATGTGCAAAAGTGTTAAGCTGCAAGAGGAGCAAGTCAGAAGCAATGGAAGAGAGTTGGATAAGTATCCTTTCTGTTTAAGAAAAACAAATAAAATACTTTGTTTGATGGTTGCCAAATATAAATTAAAATCCATATGCCTCGTGTCTGTTTTATTACTACAGCTGTTTGGGTTCATGCAAGTGTATCTTTTACTTTCAAAATATCCTGGTTCATTAAATAATGCTGACTTTAGTAGCTTGTGATCTTGTAAACCATTCCAATTTAACTTAGAATATGTTAGTAAATATTTGATTCCTGAATACCTAAGTTAAGTGCTGTCAACCTTAAAATATATTGGCATCCTCTGCTTCCCCCTGCACACACTACCTTGTGAAAATCATGTGGATTTTCACTGTTTTGAAGTAAAATAATTTTCATCCTATGAAGAGTAAGATAAAAGGAGAATGAAGACAACCTTGAGCATATCTTTCTGTACTGAGAGTTTACACTAGGTGGCATGCAAGGAAAGCCAAAAGCACAAACCTGTCTTAAAATTATTGAAGGTAAAATCTCAGGCTTGTCTGAGGATGTTTTTATCTTGTCTTTTGATCACTTTTCAATGTCTTTACAGGTTGAAATGTCCTCTTGCTGGTACAAATAAAAGATTTCTTATTAATACCATCAAAAACACATTACCATCTCAAAAAGAACAAGACCAAGAACGTGAGCAAAAGGAAGACAGTAAGGAACCTGAGCCAAACAAAAGCAGGAAGGAAGAAAAACCAAAGAAACGCAGAATTCACCCATATACACCCAGCTTTCAGTCCAGGAGGAGAGTCAGCTACTCTCCTCCGAGACACCGAAACAGGAACCAGCACACAAAGGATAAGCATGAAAAGCGATCAAGCAAACGATGAGGGAGGAGAGTGACAAAGATGTGGTGTTACAAGCCAGGAATGTCATCAAGTGTCGGACTGCAGGGATGTCTCAGTTTTTCAGGAAAAGATGCTGTTCAGAATTGAATCTTGAACGAAGTCGCTTGTGTGAGAAGTAACCTTGAGGTAGCTTTAGAAAACTTTTCTTTGGGACCTTTAAGAGAAAAGCAAAGTACAGCATAAATCTTTCAGTCGTTTTAGAACAGACATTCCTCTCCCTTTGCTCCATTCCTCTCTCCATCTCTGACTAAGCTTAGGGTCTTGGTGATGGAGTGTGATACGTGTGTCACTGTCCGATACAACTCATTTAGTCATGTCACTCTTCTGGAAATAAATTTAAATTAAGCAGAAATCTATTTATTGTGTAAAGTTGGCAGAACTTCTTTGCTGCAAACCAATAAGGAAGTTTTGTGTGTTTGGGTTAGTTTAGTTTTGCAGAGTCTAGAAGAAGGGGACGCTGGTCAGTGCCTGGCCAAGCACATGCATTTTGTATAGAATATAAGAGTTTGCTTTCTTTAGTATAAAAGGAACAAATTTAAAATGGGCAACACTGGTTTTGCTTTCCAGGAGGAACTACCTGGAAATACTGATTTTGCTTGTTATTGTATATTCACAAACCTGTCATAGATAATAGTAAACATTACCCCTAAAAAGCCATAACTGCAATAATTGTCTCTGTTTAGACTTCCCTCTCCACGGAAGTAGTTTGAACAGTCTGTTGTCATGGTGCTTTCAAAACAAACCTTGAAGACAAAATCATCATGTTCTCTGTCCACTGCTAAGAAGTTTCCAAGTAAATGTGTAATACTAGAAATGCAAAGGTGATACTTAAAAACAGTCAAGTGCTTACTTTCCAAGCCTGTGTGACAATTCTGTAGTGGTACAGTTCTTAAACTTGTGACTTGGAGCACGTGACACACATCGGCACATTCTACGTCTCAGTTCTGTTTGTGTTACAATAAGAAACTTCTGTGTGAAATATTTTGTATTTTGGTATTCTCAGAAATAATTGTTTTGAACATAGGTTTCCGTTTTTAAGTGTGTTGACAATAAAATCGAAAATGTTCATTGAAAATGCTTTGTGCAATTAGTGATTTTAATGGGTTTCTTAACTGGCATGGACCTCTCCTCTAAGGGAAAGGAGGACTAGCACTTCATGGTCCTTCAGTGTTGTGTCAGGCCAAGGGTGCCACCTATAGGTTTATCTGTAGCTCGTCTTGCTATGCTGGCCTGTCTCTCTTGCAAAGATGATGTTAGCTAGGAGATGGGGAGACCGAAGTGGAGATCTGCTTTGGTTGCATTTTGATGCATGAGCTGGGGATTACTCTTCTGAGGAATGGGAAGGTAGTTAAGCAGATGTTGCGCCCACAGGTGGCTGCTAGGGTCAGCATATCCAACAAAGTGGGATGCTTTTACATTTCCAGTGAGGAGCTGTGGATAGTTTCTCTGTTTCCCTGCTAGGAACCACAGCACTAGAATAGAAGTCCCAGCCTTTCAGAAAATTTCCAATGATTTAAGTGGAATCAATGAAAAAGTAGTATCTTTGGAGAATGTAGGAGTCTGTCTGGTTTAAATAAACAGATGTTGTTTGCATTCCTTATTTTGCTGGACACTGGTTGTATTCTCCCTAATAATCCTTTTTGGAAGGACAGCAGCCATGATACCAGCTGGGATGCAGTGACAGTGCTGGATGGATGTGGCTTTGCATCAGAGAATTCACCTCACCGTTGGTCACAATTGGGGCTGGAGATGTTCCACAGGACAAATCCCTGTGAATTCTTGCTGGTCTGGCTAGCGGTGATAATATGGTGTCCTGAGAGCTTTCCACACTCCGGCCTTCAAACACCCCTTTAGGGTAAGTGCTGCTATTGATTCTACATCAATTTAAGCCAGGTTTTCAGGTAGGGAAAGTGATGAGAGCATGCTTTCAAAATGAGTGGATTGTTGATAGAGAGTGCTTCCGTACCAGCAATGCTCAACTAGAGGATCTGATGTGACTTAAACCAGAGACCTGGAGGAAGCCTGTCTTCATCAGTGGTGGTAGGTTCAGATCTAATTCCACTTTTTTCTGACTTACAGAACATATGTGAATTATTAATCTTTCATTGGTTGATTCCGTATTTTTGTGCTGTCTTTCATAAGTGTACATAAAAACAAAAACCCGCTGCTCATTAACTGTTCTTAAGGCAAATCTTCACCTCCTGAGCACTTTTTAAATAAAAAATGGTGTGCAAAAAGCCAGGTTTGTATTGCGTCTGCAGTTGCTTGCATTGTGCAGCACCAGCATCACATTTATAAGGTATCTTAAAGGTAGGATTTAAACCCTGAAGCTTAAAGCTGAACATGACTTTTCAAAATGTGTTATTAGCTGCTGCAACTCAAAACACTCATTACTCGTAACGTGCCTAGTCCTTAAAATAAATAAATACACAAATAACTAAAAGGTGTGATCTTGGTCTCAGCTTCCTGTAGCAGTACATTACAGCCTAATTACGGACATGGGAGTTAATGTTGCTGCAATGATACTGCAAAGGTGTTTCTTGTTTATCTCTGAGCTACTGATGTCTTTGTTTAGTTTCAGTGCACGTTGTACGGATGGGTAACAGAGATTAATCAGGTGAGGGTGTTCTCTTCCCACAGCCACAAGAACTTGTTAATTAGATTACGTTGGACAGAAATCCTCAAAATGTTCATTTTCATCAACCTGATACTGAATATAGATCACAAAACAATGTGAAAGAGGAGGAGAAAACATTTTATGACTGGGCTTTGTGAAATACTTATATGAGTTTTGACTGTCAGAGATATAGTATCGTGCAGTTCTTACGTTCATTGTACGGCCTCTTCTCTTTTGTAAATCTGGTTTGAATTATTTACAATGAATCATGAACGTCCAAGAAAAGCCTGACAGATTTGATGTATAACACGACTTAGGCAAAAATAGACCCTGTTTTTCAGACTGATCCAAGTTTACTTCACAGAAGTTTCTTGAGGTGCAGTTGTAAGAGCGTTCCTTAGTGATTATGAAATTTCTACAGAAAACTAGTTAACAAAGGAGATGTAAATGTTTGTAGATCAATGGAATAATGTAGCGGGAGGAGGTTGCTTTTCCTGCACAAACAGAACTGGGTTTTGTGTTGTGGCTGCAAGTTGATCGCTGAGAAGCATGTTTCCTCTCCTGCCCTATCGGAGCTCTCATTAATAGTTATGTGTTTTCAGTTAATTAAACTGGAACAACGCAAAAGTAGACTTGCTTGGATAAGTGGCGAGAAAACATATTTGGATTGTGTTTGGAGCCGGATTTTATTCATTTTATCAGTAGGGTCACTGATCCACCGAATCTTTATTCATGTGAGTGATCTTTGCACTTGCAAATAATCCCGTTGTAGCTCACTGTCTATGAATGAAACTCTCGTCTGCATTAATATACGCTCTTTGTTTTAGTCACTGTCAATAGGAAATAGTGAAGAGTAAGTGTTAGAGGGCATAGCTCCAATTAAAAAAAAAAAAGCCCTAAAAATTTTGCAAACTATATATATATTCACATCATCATTTCCAGATACGATAGTCTTAAGACAGAAAAAAAAATCAAATACTTTTACGCCAAGTAATTGCTTTTATGCCAAATATTTAGCAGCGTCTCAAATGAGCACCGTGGATGTACCTTCCTTTTTAATTTTACATCAGTTCAGTATTGCTTAGACTCTAATTTTACCAAATATGGTTTTAGTAACTCTCAGGCCATTACCCTTCCATCTTATAAAATGCTTCTAGAAGGCTGTGTCTATATTGAATCTCAAAATACTGAATCTCCATCTGTATGCAACAAAAAACCCCTTTTGTTTGTAAGGAAAAGCAAGAAGAATATGCTATTTTTACACAAAATTGTTGTTCATACAATATTCACCTCTACCCAAAATGATGAGCCTTGCATTACAACTGGAATGTTGGGCCAAATACTTCAGGCTAAGGAGCGGTGCAAGTTCTATGTAGTTCTCCCAAGAGCATCCTGTGTCTTTTATATTGTGATTGCACAGGACTAAGTGCACAAGCCTTGTGTGGGAAGTGGCGTGGTGCCCTGGAGGGGGGATGCAATGCCCTCTAATGTTGGTGTAGGTCCCTGGAGAAGAGTTCAGTTCCCCTTCTACAGCTTCCTTGTAGGATCTTAGGCAGGTTTGCTCATTGCTCTGGATAAGTCTGTACCATAGTAAGTAGGTTTTGCATGGTCATAAGCACTGTAGGCTGTTTCTCACCCACCTCACCTCTGTCCTCTCGGCTGTTCTGCTGATGGCCATTGGCTTCCCAGTGTGGCCGTGTTTGATAATGTCCCATAGGCTTGTGCAGCTCTCTGGCCTCCAGAGCCGGTAGACACTGCTGCCATGAGCCTTGACTGTGGATGTGGACAAGCCATGGCCACTGCGGCTTTGGCAGTGAGCAGGGCAGAACTGGGGCTTAGTTTCTTCTCTAGAAATGGGGATTTGAGATGTAGGAATACCCAGCATAGATACATAGGGATGCTTTGAGAAAATGGAATCACAGCCTCCTGTAGATAACCTCAGACGCTCTGTATCACCTGTGAAGCACCGTTATGGTCTGGAGTATGGTATGACAAACAGGCTCATGTTCTGCTGCTCCAGTGTCATCGTGGGATCATAGAATCATAGGGTTGGAAGGGACCTCTGGAGATCATCTAGTCCAACCCTCCTGCCAGAGCAGGGTCACCTGGAGCAGGTTGCACAGGAACGCGTCCAGGCGGGTGTTGAATATCTCCAGAGACGGAGACTCCACCACCTCTCTGGGCAGCCTGTGCCAGTGCTCTGCCACCCGCAAAGTAAAGAAGTTCCTCCTCGTGTTTAGGTGGAACTTCCTATGCTCAAGTTTGTGCCCATTACCTCTTGTCCTGTCGCTGGGCACCACTGAAAAGAGCCTGGCACCATCCTCCTGACACCCACCCTTTAAGTATTTATAGGTGTTGATAAGGTCCCCCCTCAGTTGTCTTTTTTCCAGACTGAAGAGACCCAAATCCCTCAGCCTTTCTTCATAAGAGAGGTGTTCCAGTCCCCTAATCATCTTTGTAGCCCTCCGCTGGACTCTCTCCGGCAGTTCCCTGTCCTTCTTGAACCGGGGAGCCCAGAACTGGACACAGTACTCCAGGTGCGGCCTCATCAAGGCAGAGTAGAGGGGGAGGATGGGATATGGTCACAAAAACAGCGTTGGACTACAGTCACAAAGGTAAAATTCAAAGCTTTGTCAGAAAGTGAAGGCAATGGCATCTTTAATGGTGTAGATGAGAAAAGGCTGTCTGGAGCACAGTAGAAAACTGATGTAATTGTACCCTAAGTGTGAAAGTACAACCCCAGAGAGCCCAGAGACTCTTGCTAGCGAGCAGAGGGGAAATCCTGCTGCTCTCTGCCATCCTCCCACCCGCACTGGTGGGAGCACACACAGTCACCCCCAGCCAGGCGTGTCCCTGGTTTTCTGCTCGCCATGAAACCCACAGCCCGCCCAGGCCGTCTGTGCTTTCCTGGGGCACATGGACAGGAACGTGGAAAGACTCCAGAAAGTGCTACAGGAGCAATATTACACGCAGCTTAACAGCAATTGTGTAAACACAACCAAAGTCTGGTTTTGGGAAACGTGGGTGGGCATTCTGCTTGAGACTCTGTGTCTTCTGAATTCTCCAGCTTTTCCTGGAGAGGAGCTGCCTGTGTCTTTTAAAACATCCCATGAGGGTTGAAAGTTTGCCCAATGCTAGTCATTCAAAATGTCTCAGAGAGAGAAAAGTGCCAGCAAGCAGCTAATCCATGAGGAACATTACCAGAATTCCTGGTAACGAGCTGTTGTTTAAGTTAAGAATATTAAGAAAGGAGTATAACACATGAAGAAAATCAGGGCTCCGTGTGAGCTATTGCTTTGTTTTAGTTCTGTATATTATATTCTATTCAAACACAGTCTTCTCTCCCTACCATATTAGCAGACATCAGAGTAATAGCAAAAGCCAAAAGGAAGGTAAGCCAAAAGGAAGGTAAGCAAAATAGTTGGCGTTGACAATCTGGATGTCTAAATTTGGGCAACTCTGCCCACAGCATACCCCTAAATTAAAACATGGCTCTTCAGCCTAATCCACTGCATTGCTAAAGCAGTGGAGAGGTGTTGCTGGGATTTCCTGGCATTGCTAGGTCAGTTTCTAGTGCTTCTCCTCCAGTACGGGGGGGTTAGTGCCTCTCTGAACTCCTCCATGCAGAGAAGGCACTTCCAAAGTCCTCAGAGGCGGGAATATGTTTTGTCCAGAGTTTGACTCTGAGTGTTACCTCCTTCTTTCTCTCCTGGTCTCAATTTGCTGAGCTGGGGGATGCCCAGAGGAGAAAGCGATGGAGTTTCCCATGGTCTCAGCCCACGCTTCGCTCCCTGAGGACCCGGCAGGGTGCTGTGCGGGGCATGGCTGCCCCAAGGACACCTTTCACATCAAACACTGGAGATCATTCTGGTTAAATAAATCTCTGGGAGAAAGCGTAGGTTCCTAGGAAAGCAGAGGACACCAAATCAATAAGTAAATCCTCATCTGCTACGAATCAGTGAAGTTGTGCTGCTGTCAGCAGAGCTGGGCTGGTTTGCTCCAGCTAAGCACCTCTCTCTGTCTCATTGAGCCACTGACATCTGGGTTAAAGGGGGAGGGAAGCCAGAAGAGCAGTGTAGGATCACCAGCAACTCCTACCTGTCCCATTTTTTCGCTGGGGATCGTGATTTGGGTACTGCTTCCCCCAGCCCTCATGACTGCCTGTCCAGCAGCAGGATTTCACAGAACCATAGAATCAGAATGGTTTGGGTTGGAAGGGACCTTAAAGACCATCTGGTTCCAACTCCCCTGCCATGGGCAGGGACACCTCCCACTAGACCAGGTTACTCAATCCAACCTGGCCTTGAACACCTCCAGGGATGGGGCATCCACAACTTCTCTGGGCAACACATTCCAGTGTCTCACCCAACCTCACAGTAAAGTATTTCTTTTTAATATCCAATCTAAATATCCCCTCTTTCAGTTTGAAGCCATAACCCCTTGTCCTACCACTACACTCCTTGATAAAGAGTCCCTCCCCATCTTTTCTGATGTACTGAAAGGCCATATAGGGTTTCCTCGCAGCCTTCTCTTCTCTAGACTGAACAAACCCAGCTCTCTCAGCCTGTCCTCATAGGATCATCTCCGTGGCCCTCCTCTGGACTTGCTCCAACAGGTCCATGTCCTTGTGTTAGGGGCCCCAGAGCTGGATGCCAGGTGGGGTCTCACCAGAGTGGAGGGGCAGAATCACCTCCCTCGACCTGCTGGCCACGCTTCTTTTGATTTCGCATCACCTTTTCTTGCAGATGGGGACTGTGAGGCTCAAGGCAGGTTCTTCCTGAACCAAAAGGGGGAGGGACTATAAATGTATTTTCCCTCCCTATCACCTGCCTTATATTTAGTGTAGTTGTTTACCTTATTGAAAATTTTATAACTATAGTGTGCTTTGCAAATACATACAAGGAATCGTGGTCCTCCAAGCTAACACCTGGCATGAGCAGGGTGAAGCAGCTCAGGTCTGGTGCTGCACAGGTGCGGGTTCGGCTCTGCCAGACCTCCTGCACGCATCCTGCCTGCAAGGACCACTACAGGCCTGCAGGTAGACATACAGCTCCTTGCGACCTCCACCTGGTGAAAGGACAAAATGTCAGCCCTACCACAGGAGAATCCTTCCCCATGGTGGTTCTGGGTCTGCCTCACCAACGGGTCCCATTTGGACTTGGATCCCTGCGGTAATCTTCTTCCAGCAAGGAAGGGATGGGGAAGACACAGCTCTACCTTTCCGTAGCAGGACCTGTCGCATCCTGCCCAGTAGGCTCCCTGCTGTCTGAGAAATGAGTTAAACTAGCAGTAAAAGTCCACAGGAATGAATTTTACCTACACTTCATTTTTCTTTGCCTGTTAAAAATAATTTCCCAGGCACCTCCACCCTTGGGAGGGAGCAGCGAGCCCCCACCGCACTCTCATTACTCGAGATTCACCTCCAGCCGCTGCTGCCAACTTTTTTTCCTTTTCTGTCCTTCCTAGGTTGAGGTCTTTAACAATTTTGTGTCTCTTTCAGCCTAGGCTCCAGCCTGGGAAAAACAAACCTGCCAGCCTGGCGAAAGCCAAACACACACGGCCCAATTACCAGCTTCCCCACTGTTCCTTTGGGCTGGATGGTATTCTCCCTGCCTTTTGTTTCGCTGCCTGCTCCCTGCCTCCGAGCAGCTTCCTTTGACTCCGCTCCACACAGCCGGGCAGAACGAGATCCAGCAGGTAAACTGAGGAAGGGGCTATTGTCCTGCCACCCCTCACCTGTGGACCACTGCGGTTTATCTGTCTGCAGAGCTTCATGCGGGCGTACCTCTGCTTTGCTTTTTAATTAGGGGAAAAGGCGTCATTTCTTTGCACTTAAAATACTTGTGCATGGGGAAGGCAGGACTGATGTGTCTCGGTCATGGCAGACCATGTGTCACGGGTTGGGTGCTGGGCGCAGGTCATATCGTTTCGACTGTATAGTTGTTGTCTGTCCGGTGGTCCGTGCCCTGGCTGGCACTGGTCCTGGCAGCCTTGGGAAGAGCTGGGAAGGATGGATGGGGCCGACTTCACAGCCATGGGCTCCTGCAGCTCTCCAGGACAAGTGCTGCGAGGACCTGGCCTGGCTGTCCTGTGGTGGGGACAGGCTGGTGCCTGTTGTTACCCGTCAGCACAATCTGGGAGGTGGGAACTAGTGGGGATGAGCCACTGCTGGCCCCCAAGAGTAGATGCTCACCATGATGATGGGGTCTCAGTTCATGCTGCCACCAAGCTGCCCCTCTGCAGCTGCAGGGGAGTCCACCTCCCATTTTATAGGAGGGCAAACTGTTCTCCAAACGTGCTACACCAACCAGAGTCCCCACAAGAGCTCCTGGGGGTGAGGAGGAGGAGTGGCCAGTCCTGCATCCCTTTCTCAGGCAGCGCCAGCTTGTCCCTCTGCCCCAGGTACCACGTCTTGCCGTGACCTGGGTGCCCATGGAGCTCCAAGCTGTCCAGGTGATGAGGGTTCATGCTGAGGACCAGCTCTCCACAGTTACACCTGTGCGGTCTTCCAGCCCCAGGGCTGCCAGCTCATGTCTGTCTGTCTGCAGTCCCTTAAGCAGAGCAGCCCCAGGCAAGCTGCCGACGCTGAGCACAGGCACCCTCCGGGGTGATGCTAGCTGGTGGGGCCAAAGATGTGTCCGTGGTGGCACCGACCAAAGGTGGTGGCAAAGACTCAAGACTGGAGTTAGGTGAACTTCTCCCACTGACGCAGAGGAGTAGCATAAAGATGCGAGGTGTGGGACACTCAGCTGGCTGCTGGTACCCATCCTCAACAGCAGGATGCTTCAGGAGATGTGGTGGGTGCCCCCAGACAGAGTCCCTGGGATGAGACAGCAGCTAAAAATCGACTTCAAAGGGTGAGAACTGACTGGAAACAAAATATCTTCCCTGTCTTTCATTAGCAGGGCTGCGGCTACGGATACACTCGCCCTGCTCAAAGGATTTACAGTTCACGAAGGATTTGTGTGTGGGGAGGGAGCTGGTGAGGGGAGCGCTGGGGAGAAGCTTAGAAGTGAATTGTTAGAACATATCTCCATCTCAGCGCTCAGTTTATAAAACAAATTCTTCGGGCAGGTGCTTGAATTCACAGCCTCTTTAGAGGGAATTTATCAGCCCCAGGAATATACTGGTTAAGGAAAAAAAAACCACCACTATCGCCATCAGCTGCTAGGAGGGAAAAGCTAATCATCTAAACTTTACTGCGGGAGAGGTGCAGCTGTCAAAGCAATAAGGTAAATGAGGCTGAGGCTGAAATGGTTTTTGCAGCAGAACTCTGCTCCCTGCTAAATAGGGGAGATTGAACTATAGCACCATTCCACTATTCCCTGGTAATGCACCATTTTGGGGCTGACTGGGTGGTCTTAAGTCCATTGCCACAGTGGCTATATCGCTGATACCAATCAAGGCCCCGCAGCTGAGACCCTGAGTGACCTGCTTCAGCAGCTTTTTTCAAACCCCAATTCACTCATTTGTGTGGGATGCTTTTCTGCTACTTTATTTATGGGATTACATAAATGAGCCATTAAAAATGTAAATCTTCAGAACAGTTGAATAATAAAGATTTAAACAATAAGCTCAGGGCGGTACAGTACAGAAACTTCCCTGAACCAGCAGTACTGCACCATCGTGGCTATGGCAACAATAGCGGGTTAAGGGAAAGAGAGAGCAAGGAGGAAAATAAAACGTCCCGGCATTGTTACAGTCACTGGCACCACAGAAAGATTAGGGATTTTTTTTTTTTTTCAGAGTATTAGAACAATAATGAAGATGTGCCATTATGTGCCACAAAGGAGACCATGCCATCCCTCACATAGTGCAGGTGTCAAAACAATCAGGCTGGCCACAGAATTGAGTTTAAGTGAAGTTTGTCCCACCTCACCACAAAGTGTTTAACCCTTCCCGGGCCAGAGCCAGCTCCAGACGTGCCATGGCTAGTGCAGGCCCTTTTCTCCTCTCTCTGGTGCCGTTAGGCATCTGGTCTGAGCATCTTTCTTCATCAGCGGGGGCAATGGAGCTGTACACTATGGACCTTGCTGAGGAGGAGTTGGCTGCAGGTTTTATTTGGCTTTCCTGGTGCTTATATCGTGTTAAAATACTTGGCGGGGCAATAACACGGTGAAGAATTGTACTGAGGTTTAGTTCAGTCCTACTGCAGCCTTCTCTCTGCAAAGGATAAAATGATGGAAGTAGCTTCTAAACTCTGTTAAACTCAAAATTTGTCAGATGGAATAACAGTAGACTGCTATTTCGTCACACAAATTTTGAGCTTAACAGAACAAATTTTGAATTTAACAGAGCTGATTTTCCCTGTACAGCTGTGTGTTTTAGGTGTCCCATAATAATCTTCATACGACAGCTGTAGTGGGATTCCACCGGCGTTTTAGATGTGCAGATCTTGAAGACAAGCTCTGAGCCACACCAGAGCTCTCCCTAGAAGCGAATTACAGCATGTGGTGCACTATTTTGACAAGTTTTTCCTATTGCTCAGTTCTGGGAACTGCGTGGAGGTATTTTGTAAGTAAGTAAATTTGGGAGTTTATTTGGGAGAGTAAATTTGGGAATTTATATAAAATTTCAGAGTAAATTTGGAAATTTACATAACAGACATATTACCTCCCTATTTCAAAGGTCACCACCCTCTGGATTTTAGTATTTCTAACCTAAAGGCAAACATATACCCTTACCATTCTAGTTCTCACACTGTAAGAAGGGAGGCCAGGGCCCAGCATCCATTGCTGCCCAGTGAATCCCGACTCACTTGCAGAAAAGATAACGATCCCACCAAACCTGAGCTCTGTTTATAGGTCCAACCATGATGAGAACAGCTGCATTCAGATACAACAATGTGAATTGCTTGGGCTTGTAAAACTTTTATAAATTAGGTGCGTGCCATGTGGAAAAAAAAAGTTAAATTCTTATGCAAATAATATAAGTAGCATGATGTGATATGGCTTGCAAGTAAAGTCTTCTACAACAATGGGTTTTCATGCATCGCTTTATTTGACTGACCTGAAAAATATTCTTATTTCAGAACCGTGGGACTTGGGAAAGATTCCCTTCTTACATCTGTGCAAATCCATAGACATCAAAAGAGTTACCGTGAATTTGTGCTGGTGAAAATTAGAAGTGAAACTGTTTCATAGTCTCTCTTATCTTTAAAGTGCAACATCCTTTGTTGATTCTTTCTATCTTTACTCTCTGAAAACTGTTTACAGTAGTGTACCAATGTCATAATGAGTTTTTAGCAATATTATAACTGCCAGCATTCAACCTAGCATCACAGAGGGGTTGAAGTTGGAAGGCACCTCTGGAGGCCACCTGGTCCAGCCTTCCTGCTCAAGTAGGGCCACCTACAGCTGGTTGCCCAGGACCATGTCCAAATGGCTTCTGAATATCTCCAAGGAGTTATGAGTATCTCCAAGCATCCTAGCGTTACATTATCATATTGTGATGATTTATTATAGGTGCAACTTCTATTGATAACAATAGGATCGATTTGACTGTAGGTAGACAATGGACACCATAAAAGCATGCCAACCCCCTAAAGTTTTTTACCTGCTCTAAGGGGAGAGGAAGAATTGCTGGTGGTGGAAACAGGGAAATACTTGAAGAATACAGTAATGTCAACTATAATAGCATGATGAAGTTTATTTTCTAAATAGTGGCTCTCCCAATAGGGTTCTATGTTTTAGGCAGGGGAAGGGAGAGAAGAAAAGGGAAGATGGATTTACTGGCAAAGTAGAGAGGTCACAAGAATGCAAGATGTAGACAGCTTTGCGTTAATGAGGAAAGTCTTCCTCTGGGTTGCATATGAGACTTTTTGATATCACTGAATTTATCTCAGGGCAGAATTTTTATTTTAGGATGGGTAGATCCTGTCCTCAGTCAGAATAGTGAACCTGGTGGTATTTCCAGATGCTTCTGCCTCATTGTGTGTGATTCTCTTAGGTACAAGTTGGTACACGATTTATATGGCCATGGGCACTGAGGTGGCAGGTCATGGACTGCAGCCCCATCCAGTCCCAGAGCAGAGTCACCAGCCATGCCTGCTCCAAGCCAGCTGCCTGGGCATGGCAGAAGTGCTCTCGCATGGAGGATGTGATTCACACCTGAAGTTTATTCTGTGTTGCGTTTCGTTTCTACATTCATTTGCCAGATTTGAGTCTCAAGCGAGCCTGCTCGTGCAGTGGGCAAGGGATCCAGGGCGGCTGCAATCCAGCCCAAAAGTGGCTTTGTGAAGTGCCACCCACCAGGTGGGTAGCACATACAGAAGAGGGGCACGTGTTGGGCAGCCCCTTCAGAAGTCCCCACATTAACATTTACACCTCTGTGCACAAAGTGAGGGGGCGGTACAGAGGAGAGGTGGCCTCGAGGAAGATCTTCCTTGGGTTACGGAGTCATGCACGTCTTCAGGCTTCTCCTAGGCTTTTCTCCCATTGTGGCCTGAGTGATCTGGATCCAGGTTCTTAAGCATATTTAAAGAAGTTGTCATGGGCTACAATCCTGTTTGCTTCAGGGAGATATAGCTGAATATTAAATTTAGCCTTTTCAATCTGAAAGCAGGTGCTTCATGGAAAATAGAGACTTAAGAAGATCCATCCAAATGTACATTATTTTCTTTTCACTCTACATCAGCTTAATTAATTTATTTTTGAGACTGAAAAAAAGACTAATTCTGCAGTAAATGCAACTGAAGAGGTTTTTTCCAATGTCTTATCTATGAACTCTGTGTGGCCAGTGATCCTAATCCTCATTCCAGTTCTTAGTAGTGTGACTTGGAAGTGCCTGTGAGGAGAAGGGCGGGACTACGGGGCGAGCTGGCGAGCTCCCCTGGCACAGGGCACTGCCTTTCCCTTGGCTTGGCTGGGTAATTAACCACAGAGGCCGTCAGCTGATGGGCAACACCAGCTCGGTCCAGCCATTTCTGTTGCCAAACAGCTCAAATGGGTCATGGCTGTAGTTGTGCTCCAGCCTGGTTAAGGCTGAATCCATAGGGCAGTATGGGACATACCCACCAGTCTCACAGCTGTGAATCCACTCTGGAATGGAAAAGCAAAACAAAACGGATTCCAAATCTCCTAACAACATACTGATTGCAGGAAAAATCCCACTTTGAGCCACCAGAATTGGTTAATGATGGTTTTGGGTATTATATCATTGCTTCATCCTCTTTATGAAAGCAAATAATTTTATTTCATTTCCAAAGTTGATAGAAAGAGAACTGCAGTCTTCATCGGCTTTTCCTGCATCTCACTGGTAAGCCAGGAATTGGAACCTGAAGATATTAGGACACAGGACTGAGGAAGCTCTGGTTTATACAAATGGCAGGTTTACAAGGTGGAATGCACAATTAATTTAATGTTTCCCAGTAGTTCACGTGTCTAAGTCAAACTGTAGCCCCTCTGGTATCCCAAGTAGTTCTCCTCTTTGTTCCCTCAGTCACCAGCATTGAAGGAAACTTTTGAGTCCTCTCTAACTTGAAGCCTCTTTTATAATGTAGGTATTAAAAGCCTGGACCTCGCTGGGAGGGAGGAAGGGAGTTTTTTTAATGATCTGATATTGCATGAGGTAGCTTCTCTCCCTCAGTCTGGATCTGATACCAAGCTCCAGGTCTTTTCTGTGCCGGTATTGCCAGGAACACTCTCCTTCCTCCTGCCCCGTCTTGCTTCTGCAGGCAGCTGCAAGGCACTAGAGAAGATCACCTGCACCCATGAGAAGGCTCCACCAAACTGTTTCATGCTGCTTTCCTGGGTTGGGGAAGCTCATAAATGTGAGTTTTGGTGGGAGTGAAAGATCAGGGTGACTGTCTCTTCTAGGAAATATTTCAGGGGGAAAAAAAGCCTTTTCAGTTCTGGCTTCATAGAAGGGAGGCTTCTCTTACAGCCTTCCCAATGTGCCAGATTTTATGTACTTTGGCTGGTATTTAAATGGAGCTGGAAGTCTTTAGTGAATGTGGAGTCCTAGGTTGGAGAGATGCATCAAGAAAAGTCCAGGAATCTCTTGCACCCCTGCTGCAGAAGCAAGGAAGTCAGGAGAGGAGCTGGTGGGACTTGTGTCCCAAGTTCCTTGGAGACTTCAGGGCAGCCCTGGCCTCGGGACGGGCTGTGTGATGGTGGGGATGGGAAAGGAGGGCTAACGCTTGTGGCAAACTGCAATTTTGGGCTCATTTCACGCTGGTCTTGCTCTTTTGCATTATCTCAGGCAGGAATGCAACTGCTGCCCGACTCAACTGCCAATGTCCTGTGCTTACCTGACACCAGCGTGAAGGCTTACCAGGGCCAAAGGCCATGAGACCCGCAGCTGCAGAGCTTCCCCACATCCTCCAGGTGGAAAACTTGCTGCCAGGGTCCACACAGTCCTCACATTTTTACTTGCTTTAGGTTAAAAATGCGAACTAATACAGCAAGACCTTTTGGGGGGGATGAAGGGATGAGGGACGAAAGGTGTCTCTCAGCCTCATCAGTATTGCTTGGGTGGTTCAGTCCTTTCACTGCAGCCCTGAGGTTAGCAGAAAGCATGACTGTAAAGTAGCAGAAATCTGAACTCCCTTTGAAATGGATAAATTGAAGGAGCTTCCACATAAGCTGTGATTTCCCTTCTCATGACTGCGTCAGTGCATCTGTCTCCAGTCCTCTGCTAGGAGCTGTTGCAGAAGGTGACCAGGAGCCAAGGGCAGCAGAGCCATTGCTCCTCAGTTAAGCCACAAGCAAGTGAAAGCTGGCGTGCTTAGGAGTAGCAGCAGCCATGGCTAAGGGATGGCCTGGGGGTGTGCATGGAAAGCACCTTTTTCAGGGAGAGGTGGTGTCTGCCACAGCCTGGAAATATGGGAAGCTCTTGGAGCAGCAAGTCCTTCTTCTGACTTAGAAAGGAGGCAGAAACCTTCTCAACCTGAAGGTTGCAGGTCCTGTTTCAGGTCTGAAGAAAAGCTCCTACACCTGAAAGTTTGTTTCTCCATCTCTATCTAAGGGTCTAATAAAAAGCTTCCACTGTACTGACATAAGATGCTTTCTTTGCTTCTTTCTCTTTTCTTTTTTAACCTGTTTGCCCTCAAATGAAAGCAATAATTTGACACCCCAAATAAGGTTGAATTTTCCCCTGTCGTAAACCGTGAGTATAATTGCAGGAAGAATTTAACTATCGCCACATGCTTAAAAAAAAAAAAGAATGAAATGACCAAAAATAACCAGTGTGAATTCAAAGCGAAAATGAATGGAGTCTGCCTCATTCATAAATGTCATATGAGACTTTGGTTAAAAAGGCAAGCCTGTCATCCCAAGGCCAGCAGCTGTTGTTATGTTGAACAAAATGGATACAAATGGGTATTATTTTAAAGTGAAATGCTTAATCCCAGGCCTAACAAGCCCACTGTCCTCTCTGTAACCCTGTGTCATACAAGCCATGATCTCCAGTAGAGGGCTTGATTGCACAGGAAATAAAATTCCCTGGCTGTGCCCTACCAAACCGACAAACACCCTGGCAATGTTTGAGTTACTATGGCAATCGCAAAATAGGAAGGCCTTTTCTTCTTTTCCCCATCTCTGCATGCAGCCGCAGGCTGCTCCTGAATAGCTCACATCTGCAAAAAGTTTTAACACGGTACTCAGATAAAGAAAAGGATCCCAAAAATGGGCATTGACCCGTCTCAAAAAATGTTGCAAATTTTATATACAAGAATTGGGGAGCTGTGCCACTTTGCACAGGTTATGTCATAATGTGAACAAAAAGGGATAAAAGCTGATGAAGGCTTTTGCTGTCAAATATGGAGAGAGGGGAAAAAGCAGAAGTAAATGACAGCTTTAATGCAGATGTAAGAAGAAAAGTCAAAGATGGGTGACAGAAAGTTGCTGGTCAATGAATAAGGGAAAATTTTCGAACACAAAAACCAGACAAAAGAGTAAAATACAATAAAAATCTTGCTATAGAGAATACTGAGAAAAGTCCCAAAAGCACAGTGAGCAAAATCTTGGAGCTATCAAACCATGTGAAACAGACATGTGGTTCTTTAGAGCGGCCCATTTCAGGCATTAATAGCTCCCATTATAAAGGGGGAACCTGATCTCTGGCCTGGAAAGCTTTCAAGAAGCAGAGTTTTTACAACAAAATTGAAAAGCAAAACAAAACTGAACCTTTCTGCCTTATACAAATTAACTAGGATTTTGGTCTTTCTAGACAAATTCGGTGCCGCATAATGAACTGTTACACATTTTACCAGTTTTCCTTGGACAAATGCTTTCTAGTAATGGAGAATAATTATGTATTTAAATGGGGATTTGTTTTCTGGCAGATCTTATGATCGTGCGCTTTCTGACAGTACACTTTCACTATTAAAATATATTTATTGTTAATAATAAAAACTTGCCTTTACCAACAAGCTGATTTCAACTGTCTAATTTATGAGTATGTGAACGTGTGTTAGTGCCTGATGGTCTCACTGGGCTATTTAATACCAGCGAGAAGAAAGGTACGAATCCAAAATTTAGTATCCAGGTCTGCTGCTCGCTGCTAATTTTGCCTCAGACACCTGGATCTGTGGTGTGGGAGCTGGAAAGTGCCACCACCACGTCCACGTACATTGGCTCCATCTCGCAGGAAGATTCAGAAGAGTAAGTTTACCATTAATTTGTTCTTAATCTTAGGTTCGATTGACACGTTATAGATTCTGAAAGTATCATTGCACATTAAAAGCTCTTACTGACAAGTCACATTAATCACTAGAGGCTGAGAAAGGCTTAATGTGGGGAAATGAATGAAAATGGCATAAACAGTTCACAAAAAAAAGTCCAAAGGGCCGAAAGAAGCCCCAAATCCAGTAAAAGTGGGACTGCATTATACATTCATTGACTCTTGTTCTTTTGGGGGTGTTTTGGTATGAAAAGAAAGAGACAATAGAAGACAATAGCAGTACCTTATCAAAGTTCATTCAAGCAGCTATTTCAAATACTTTTAACGGCTTGTCACTGGCCCTTGCAAGTCTCCGAGAGTCTAAACACTCTGTCACATTTGTGTACTAACCACTTAAAGTGCTGCTAAAGCCTTTTGACCTGGACTGACTCTCCTTTATCTAGGTCAAAATGCAAGGCAAAGCCTTTGTGTTCCACGGCCTTCATTAAATTCATTGATTTGACCTGTATTTTAAAGACCAAAAGTCAAATGGAATGGGAAGTTAAAGTTCCCATACAAAATCTTCCACCGAGCACTTCACTGCCTCCCTGAACTATGTAACATTCAGAAAAGGCCATCTCATGGCCATTTGAAGTGTGGGCTATAGCTGGAGTGGCAGTTTTGTCCACTTTTTTCAAGAGCATTGAAGGGATTCATCAGAGCTTTCTCTCTCTTAAATGAGGTCAAAAAAGTTGAAGCTTGCAGACAGTCCCACTGATGGTTTTCTCTTGCTCCAAGTCATCTGTTCAATAGGGCATAGCGAAGTTCAGGGGTAGATAAATATTATTTAAATCTCTTTAGCACACGAACAGGCAGGGATGAGGTTTGTCACTTTACATTAGACTTTTGACATGCTCATGGTCAACTGCACTATCAGGTAAAAAGAAGCAATCAGCTTTTACATGTCAAGAAATAAACCCTTGTGTTTGGAGGCCAAATGTCAGAACTAGTGTTTACTGTTCTTGGGAATACAGCATAAAACCCAAGGCCTTTAGAGAGAAAAACATAGGTTTAAGTCTTAATTTCATTTTCAGCAAGGACTCAAACATCAAAAAGCTTGAAACCTGGGGCTTTCATTTGACCCTAGTAAAGAGTAGAGCCTTGGACCAAGAGGTGTTTCTGCATGTGGCTGACCCAGCTGATGTTGCGGGTCTGAGAAAGAAGAGGTTGCTTGTAAACTGACAGGGGCGGTCCAGGTTGACCAGCGATGCAGGTTCTGCCCTGTGGGGATGTGAACAAGAGGAGACACCAAGGGCCCTGGCTGGCCTCTGGGATGCACTTGCACAAGGCTGGAGTGGGCTGGTCACCTTGTTTTGCACACACCTACAGCTGAGGTTCATGGCTTATTTACACCAGGAAGACTGGTGTGAAAGAAGAATAAATTACAAATATGAAAGTAAACTTCAGCCCAATGACAGGCCCCACAGACCTTCAAAAACAACAACTTGCCATGAGAAGATCTGCAAGCTTATAATTTCGATAAAAAGGGTCATGCATCATCCAAGTATTTGGTACAGCTTTCCAGAAACTAGTATTTTCATGACTGACATTAGGAGTGGGATTCAGTTGCCTAGAGATGTTAGGTTATTTGATTAAAGGCTTGTCTCCGTGAACACAAAGAAGCCCAGAGGAACAGTGATGACAGAGCAGGAACCCCCATAACCTAATTGGAAAAAAACAGGATAGTCTAATTGAGAAACCTGCCCTTCCCAGGGCTGTTGCGGACAAGGCACCAGCCCCATGGTCTGGGGGTACCAGCCCCTGAGTGAGAGGCTCCCTGCTCACCTTACAGACTGAGGGGGTTAGTGCCTATGGGGGTGTGGGACTCAGTCTGGGAAGAAGGGAAAGAACATTTTGGGGTTGTACAAAACTTGTTGCAAGACCTGTAAGGGAAGGACTAAATGTGGGGACAGAAAGGGATGAAGGTGCTTTGGGGAAACAAGTGTGGGAAAACAAAGGGAGAGTAAAAAGGGATGGTTGTGTGTAATGAAGCTACTGGCTGTCACGTGCCTGATCACCACAGGCTGTCTCATCTTCTCATTAATTTCCATTTCTAGCTACTTTCCTGGGCACAGGGGATTTGTGTGCCTGAATGTGCATGGAGGCCTGAGCACCAGCAACCAGAGCAGAGCTGTGAGCCTCACTTGTGCTAGCAACTGCGGCGGCCTCCCAGATACTCCTAGACAGCTGAGTTAGGCACCTGGATAAAGCCTTTTAGCTGCCTGAGTGTTATGCCAAATGCTGGATGCAAATCTCCTCCTTGCAGCCAGTTGAGTGGTCCACTGACATTTCCACTCCCAGGAGCCAGGGTGGCTCACACATCCAGCTCGCACATCACCCTGCACACGAAGTGACTTACAGGCAGGGTGGGCATGGCATGAACGCCTCTCAGAAACGTGGGTGATCCTTACTGCTGAAGAAATCAGTGGGAGCCTGAAGAGGGTGGCTCTCGGAATATATCTCTGCAGGATCTGGAGAAGCTGGTTTTCTTTTCCAGAGACCTGACCATTAATTTTTCACGTCTCACCCACTTGAATCTTGAGAGCTGTTTACAGGCATGAGCAACTATGAAGTTAAGAGATGCTAAGGCAGTGCAGAGTCCAGAGACGTGGTGGTGGGAAGACAGCAGAAGGAATAAGCGTAGAGGAGAGGTGTGGGCCAGTGCTGTGTCTGGATTTCGGCTCAGCAAAAGTTTGGCCATCCCACCCTTTTTCCTCTTCCTTCCCAAACACAGCTGTCAGCTCTCGGTCCCCTTGGAGCAGCAATGCGCTCAGGAGCTTTGAAATGGTTAAAATGCTTTCTGAGGTGCTTCCAGCAGACTGCATCCAGCTCTGAGCTGATGCAGAACCAGGACAGTGTGCTTTAATCCATTAAAACAAATGAACTCAGTAAACATGGCAGCTCACACGGGGGTCGCTGATGAGTTTAAATGTTCAAAAGAAAGTCCAGGAACAAGTAAAATCCTCTTCATCTAGCAGTAGGTCTCTAAAAGAGTAAATTCTACTTCTATTTCTAGGTTCACATAATTATGATTTTACATATCTCACCACCTGAAAGATGTAGAGGAAAGGAAGCAGCAGAAACAACATATGGAAAGCCTTTGGTGTTGGGTAGTGGCAAGATGTCAACTGGCTGGAAAAGTGGGGGAATAAAGGTTTCTTTAGCTTTTGGGTGAATTTTGGGTGAGTTTTCTATTTCCCAGAAAGGTCAGTCTTACAAAGGCGTAGTGTTCATTAAAAGAAGCAATTGCAAACTTAAGAAAAAAACCCAACCCAGATCTAAAACAGCCCTTTGAGCCATTCTTTTATGTGATTTCAATTTTGTACAAAATCAAGATTCTAAAAGCTAGAACAGGACTCCTAAGCAAGGCTAGTTTATTTGACATTTTCGTGTTTGCAAAATTATCTGTATAAGGATTTTGTTTGCCTTATTATTCACCTGTAGCGATTTGCCCAGCAGTTGGACAGTCTCTGGATTGTCTGCAGACTCTTTGTCTATTGCTTTGTGCATTCCTAAGATGCTTTTTTTTATATTTTGTGACTGGGCCATAATTGTTATGTTAGAGACACTTTTTATTCTGATGTCCAATTGGGCAATTCCTGGAGCTTTGAAGATTTACCAGATGACCCTTTCCTACTGTGACTCTTCATGAAGGAGCATGTTTGCCAGAGGGTCTATGTCCATGAACATCCTAGCAAACCGTATTCCCCTCACATCTCTGGAAAGGAATGAGATGAGGAAGGAGTTGAATGCCACCAAAGCAGACTGATTATTTTGTATTTGTGAAAACATTTGCAAAAATCTGTTTGGAGTTGGCTGTAAACAGAGTCACTCTAAAAGTGTCTCTACTAAAGGGATATTGTTCCCGGCCACCAAAGCAGAATAAAAGTAACTCCAGGACCACATTCAGAGGTGTGGGAACCATCTAGTCCATGGCACGCTCCCCCTTCCTGCCAGCCCATGGTGGTCCCTTTGTAGTGAGAGCTTTCTTTGGGCTCTGGGGAGAGCACGAAGCAGTTGGAGGAGACACTCCAGAAGGTGAGCTTGAGAAACACCCTGCTGGGTCAGACCGGTGGTCCCCTACCCCTCTACTCTGTCTCTGTCGGTGGCAGTGGGTGCTCTGAGGGAGAGCACAAGAGTTTCACCACTTGCTGTGGTCCATTCGCACTGCTGGTAGCCCCCAGCCCCAGAGGTGATGGGGTGTTAGTGGGAGGTACCTGCATAGGCTTCTGAGTACCACCTCATAGACCTGCTGTTCACAAACGTGTTTAATCCCCTTGTGAACCTCCTGATACCATTCACCTTTGCAGCCTTCTATGGACATGATTTCCAGATGTTTGCTACTAGCCATGTACTGGCCTTGTCTGTTTTAAGCAGATCTCCCTGAGTTTCCCTGAGCATTCTTTGGTGCTTGCATAAAGAGGTTTGGTGAACAGCAGTTCCATGTTCACTTTACCCATCACCTTCATGGTTTTGTGAACTTTGTACGTATCTCCTCAGCCTTCTCTCCTCTAAACTAAGGGGTCTTTTCAGTCTCTCCACATAAAGTGGCCACTCCACCCCCCAGTAGTTTTCATTGCCTTTTTCTATATCTTCTGACTTCACTGCAAACTTCTTGAGATGCAGAGGTCCGAAATGCACCCAGTGCTCAACGTATGGGGGAAATAAGGGTTTTGGTTTCTCTTTACTCTAAAAAGAATACAAAAATAAAAACCAAAACAAAACTTGAGTTAAATGTGAACCACATTATGCGCTTATTAAAGAGGATTTTGTTACACCATGAACACGGTAGCAATCTCACAAGTGTCCTGTGAGTAGCCTTGGTTCAAACAAGGTTCCCAGTGGGAGAGATGTTGTCCATGTGAAGTCTGCCAGGTGTTCTGGTGGCTGCAGCACACATAGGCCCCCTCCTGAGGCAGAGACTGCTTAAATATGTGACCCTGAATAACAACTGCTGAGCTTATGTTGCCCACCTCTGAAGTACGGATGCCTGGGTAAGCCTCACACACTCCCCAGGCAGGATGTATAGCTGATAGGCTAAGCTTTTTTATCCATTTAAGATAGAAATTTTGATGTGTCTATTTATTTTAGTACTCGCTGTCTTTACTTGGAAGTTTGAAGTCTACAAACTGTGAAGATTACAGCTAATTCAAACTATGTCTGTTCAAGGGGCAGAAAGGGAAAAATAAAGCATTTAAGGCTCATTTTGCTCTGACAAACCACAGTCAGCACTAGAGGCATGTTGTGTTGATTCAAACATGTGGCAGGAAACTTTCCCTGCTCGAAGAACTTGCAAATAAAATGGGCAAGGGAGGAAGAGGGGGAACAGGACCAGCGAGGTGAAGGGTGATGCTACGTGGGGGGACCAGAAAGATGTAAAACCTGGCTCTTTTCTTTCCAGGTTTATAGTCTTGAGAAGAAAGATTTTTCACACAGGAACAGTATCTTCAAACAGTCCTACCTTTTCCTCCTTGTCCCATTAATCTTCTTGTCAAAGCATCTCACAGCTTTTCAGAAATGTTCATTTGCTCTCAGAAGTCACCTGGCGAGCATCCCGCAGCTCTTATTCCTGCTCTGCAGAAACACCCAATGAAACGACTCACTCGGGGTGGAAGCGTAGTTCAGATTGCTGACCCCCTTCATCCAAAAATGCAGCGCAGTCAGGTCCGATTCCTGGCTCACCGGGGTCAGTCACTGTCCCAGCGCAGGCCAGTGGTGCTGCAGCAGGGAAGTGGCTCCTGGCCACAGCAGCCGCCCCTCTGCTCTTCCCAGGGGACCCGGCATGGCAAACAACACATGGGGCCATAGTGGCCGTGGTCACAGGGATAACGGCACTGCCAGTGACTCTGGGTCTGCTGTGGACTTGTACTGGTGTTAGCAGAAGAGACTTTTAGCTCTTTACAGATCCTTAGAGCTTTCTCTTTCTCCTTGGTTTCATTTCTCTTTTTGGTCCCTCTCCAAAGGTATATGGCTGTATTTTTATGAACAGCAATGGGCTGCGTACAAAATGAGCGCTCATCTGCCGTGTACCAACACACGAGGGAGTATCTCACATTTGCAGTGCAACAACAAAGCAGCAGTGCTTGAATGCGAACACAAGCACCTGAAAGGGTTGTTTTGGGCTCTGCTGCCATTGTAGGGGGTTCCTGCAGCTCCCGCTCACCCGTGCACATCCTCCCAGGCCTCCTGGGGCAGCTGGGATGGAGCCCAACAGATACCAGAGACACGCAGAGCCGGGTTATTTTACCTTGTCACCTCAGCATTCACAAGGGGAAGGCGCTCCCCGCAAAGAGCCCCAACAGGTGGGAGCCCGTGGCTTTTTTGTATTGAGGAGTTCAGGAGAGTTGTATTAACCCACTGAACGGCCATCGTCTGACAGCCCTGTTTGCCAAGCTGCGAGTGAGCAAGTGAGAGGCACGAAGCATACCAAAACCTAATGATGTACTACCAACATCCACGCCAAAGACAAGCCCATTTAGAGCAGAGAGACAAGCTGAGTTAGCATAAAAGAAGAGGCATCAATCACCATTCCCCCAAGACAATGGTGATAATTTAATGGCTGTTTTTTAAGAAGAACCGACACTATACAAAGATTGAGGAGAAAGCTCTGGTAGGCTTCACCTGCAGCTGAGAGCTATTTGTTCCCATTGTGCCAACCAGAGCGAGGTTTGAAATGGCAATTTCTGCAGCTGGCATCATATGCATCAAGTTATGCTGGCGACTAAAGGTTTACTCTAAATTGCTAGATTTTCTGGCTCAGACTGTTAGTCAAGCTTGAGTGACTTTACTAATGAACTAACTTTCTGTTGAATTTTAAACTAATCTACAGAGTTCTGTAGCACAATCTCTCTTCTGTTAAAATCATTTAGCTTTTTGGAATTATTTCCCTTTAATCTACTAGTTCTATGACACTTTTCCTACTGGGTTCACAGAGATCAAATTCAGACTTAGGACAAGGATTTGTAAACCTATTATATTTAGCTGAGTTGTATCCATATACTGTAGCCCTGTATTTGACATTATTTTGTTTTTCAGAGGTGAACCAGTGCAGACATCCTTATGCACGGTGTAAGGTGACTCTGCATAATCAAACCAAAAGTATCCAGAGAGCTGAAGTGATCAAAGTAAATTCACTCTAAAAGATTAGAAAAAAGCCATCTCAGAATAATGCTGGAAGGGTTTTCAAGCAGTCCTTTAGTCCAGACCATTGCCACGAGACACACCCTTACCTTTCAGACGGAGGTTTGTCCAAGCTGTTCTTAAAGATTTCCTGTGATGGACAGCACACACCTCTCCAGCACAACTTCATTCCTTCATTATCCGTACCATTAACAAAAGTTCCTAGTGTCTTATTGGAACCTCCTCGCTGCACCTAAGTATATAATTTCTTGTCCTCTATGTGCGCAGAGGATTTCTCTCCTTTGCAGCAGCTCTTGGCATATCCAAAAAATATTATCATTAAATCCCTGGCATACAGTAGAGCAACCCCAGTTCTTTCACTGTTTATCACACTCTCTGGACTTAGTGTCATTCTCCTCATCCTCCCTCTGGGCTCTCTCTTTTGCCTGCTGCTCCCCAGACATGCAGGTCCCCAACTGAGTCCCAGCGCAGCACGAACCAGCACTGAGCAGGGAGGGAGAGTTAGCCAGGGTCCAGTTCAGCCTGTAGTTCTCCTCGCCAGATGTTTGAATAAACATTCTCTGCTTTGCCTGAGACCTTCTCAGGATTTCAGCATAAACAACAAATTTTGGCTGTTGCAGTCTTCAAGGAAAATGTGGTGAAGACACTAAAATGCTTTGAAACAAACTACCCGAGAAACCAGCGGTGCTCAGGGTCCTGCAGTGAGAGCCGACTGGACTCACCCGTCCCAGAATGGCATTTAGTTTATCTGACAGCTTTTAGTTTTATTCCTAACTGTTCTTCTGATGGCTACACTTCATACTTTGAACTGAGTCTTTCCAGTTCCTCCGGCAGCTACGGCTTGTGCTCTGCTGAACTTTTTTAGTGATAGCTGCTGAAGAGCATGCCAAGAAGATAGCGAGCCTCTTTAATCATACTAAATAATCATAGAATCATAGAATCATAGAATCATAGAATGGGTTGGGTTGGAAGGGACCTTAAAGATCATCTAGTTCCAACCCCCTGCCATGGGCAGGGACACCTCCCACTAGACCACGCTGCTCAAAGCCCCATCCAGCCTGGCCTTGAACACTTCCAGGGATGGGGCATCCACAGCTTCTCTGGGCAACCTATTCCAGTGTCTCATCACCCTCACAGTAAAGAATTTCTTCCTAATATCTAATCTAAATTTCCCCTCTTTCAGTTTAAAACTGTTACCCCTCATCCTATTGCTCTGAAATTCTGGTTTTCACAGGTGACTTCATTTTTATCAGATTTTAACTTCTGTTTCCACTCTGTTCATCCAAACTCATCCAGCATGAGCTTCATGAGCACGATGGGCCAGACAGGCAGGCTGTGTCCATCATCTGCCCTGATGTGTCTGTGGGCATCCTGCAGGGTTTATGAGTGGGATTCACAAGGCCCAGGTTGCTGCTGCCCTCACGTATGGTACATTGAATTCCGTCCATCTACATGCAATAGCTACCCCAGACAGTTGCAACAACAGGATGATTTCATACAACATTGAAATATGAAACAGGCACTGGTGGTGAGCATCTCACCCACTATGCAGATGGGACAGCACTGGGTCAGCAATAGTACAGCTACAATTAAAAAGCTCCAAGTTTACCTCAAACTTTTTTCTTCTGCCTTGTAAGTCTGAAGAAGAGGCAATTTTGGTTTTACATCTGGGTTTCAGGCACCAGTCAAAATGTAGCTCAAGCACTGCCTTGGCACCGGGGCCTGCCACACTCAGTTCTAGCACTGAGCCCCTATTCAGCTGCAAAGTTGGATTGTGTCTGCACTGAAAAGACTCCAGAGGAGACAGAAACACCGACGTCTGCGAGTAAGTTTGTCCAAGTGATGTTAAAGGTCCATCCAGACCTTTCTAAGTCCTTCACTCTGCTTCATTGCTGAGCCCACGGCAATTTCCAGGGGAGCATCCTGCAGTGAAGCCGTTGCTACCCCACTGGGAAGAGCTGTTTTAAACTTCCTCAGGGGCCTCTCATGTGCTTTAGGGTTTAATGCAATTAGTGCTTCAGCCTTCCATATTTTCTGTCAAGTCCTCCCACTTCCAGGGTCCTAAGCAGATAGGAGGATCATGCAAATAAAAATGTTTCTTCACCAGCTTGTTCATTCAAGCAAGTCAAGACCACTCCTACATAGTGTGTTCAGCCCCTGTGAGACAGACATTGCCCAAAGTCAGCATCCTTCCCTTCTACAGTGGAGGACAAGCTGGTGTATTGGAAGCTACGTCGAAAGTTCTGATCTCTTCCTGTCTTTCAGAGATGATAATTCAAGGACTTGCAGTGCCAGAAGGTCTTTCATCCACCTGCAGTGTGGACAGCAGCTGTGCATGCTGCCTTATGGTTCTCAGGTATGATTTTAAGGTGTTATATCTTGAGTATTTGGTCTTCAGAACCACATAAATCTTGGCTCCCTTATAAATATTTGCCCTATAAATAGCCCTAGATTATTAAAGAGGCCACTGCCAGATCAAGAAATGGAGCTAATAACCTCCTATTGTTCTTCCATTCTTTCTTAGCTACTGAACTGTTAAGAGGGACATTAGGAGCAGTTTGGGACTTCTGACTGTGCTGGAAATGTAAATTATCCCAATATGCCTTCCATAGAGGACCGTGGAGAAGTGCTTTATGGAAGATTTATAAAATCAAAAGCTCAAGTGTGACTGTCATAGCCATGGGAAGGAACAGTCCTTGAGATAACTCATGGCTGAGACACTGATGCCTTGAAAGACAAAGACCAGGTCTCTGTCTGGCTTGTAGCAGGGACTGGGTGGTATGTTCGGGTCACCTTGGTGGTGCACTCATGCAGCTGCTTAGTAGTTGAGCTGCCACAAGTTGAAACAACTGTAAGTCCCCAGAGAACCAGAAGGAGCTGAAAAATCCCAGATCTTTCTGTTCCTGCATGAGCTGTCACACTGCCTATACTATCATTCTCCTGGAGAAGCTGGTGAATCATGGCATGGACAAGTGTACTGTTCGCTGGATTAAAAACTGGCTGGATGGCCGTGCCCAGAGAGTTGTGATTAGCGGGGTGAAATCCTCTTGGTGGCCGGTCACCAGTGGTGTCCCTCAGGGCTCAGTTTTGGGGCCAGTTTTATTCAATGATCTGGATGAGGGGATTGAGTGCACCCTCAGTAAGTTTGCAGATGACACCAGACTAAGTGGGAGTGTTGATCTGCTTGAGGGGAGGAAGGCTCTACAGAGGGACCTGGACAGGCTGGATCGATGGGCCAAGGCCAATTGGATGAGGCTTAATAAGGCCAAGTGCCGGGTCCTGCATTTCGGTCACAACAACCCCAAGCAATGCTACAGGCTTGGGGAAGAGTGGCTAGAAAGCTGCCCGGCAGAAAAGGACCTGGGGGTGCTTGTGGACAACCAGCTTAACATGAGCCAGCAGTGTGCCCAGGTGGCCAAGGAGGCCAAGAGCATTCTGGCTTGTATCAGGAATAGCGTGGCCAGCAGGAGTAGGGAGGTGATGGTGCCTCTGTACCCGGCACCGGTGAGGCCTCCCCTCGAGTACTGTGTTCAGTTCTGGGCCCCTCTGTACAAGAGGGACATTGAAGTGCTGGAGCAGGTCCAGAGGAGAGCTACCAAGCTGGTGAGGGGTCTGGAGACCAAGCCATATGAGGAGAGGCTGAGGGAACTGGGCATGTTTAGTTTGGAGAAGAGGAGGCTGAGGGGAGACCTCATTGCCCTCTACAACTACCTGAAAGGAGGTTGCAGAGAGGTGGGTGTTGGCCTCTTCTCCCAGGTGAATAATGACAGGACCAGAGGAAATGGGCTGAAGTTGCATCAGGGGAGGTTTAGATTAGATATTAGGAAGAATTACTTTGCTGAAAGAGTGGTCAGGCACTGGAACAGCCTGCCCAGGGAGGTGGTTGAGTCACCATCCCTAGAGGTATTTAAGAAAGGTGTAGATTTGGCACTTCAGGGCATGCTCTAGTGACAGAGATTGGTGTTTTTTTTTTTTTTTGTGTGTGTATGGTTGGACTTGATGGTCTCAAAGGTCCTTTCCAACCATGAAGATTCTATGATTCTGTGATTCTGTGATTCTATGATTCTATGATCATGTGGTTTTGTGGTTACCTCAAGGTCTTTTTATCATATTTCCCCAAAGACAGGATGAAAACGAAAGCCTGTGTGAGCCTAGTAACCCAAGGGGGTCATTCCAGATTTACACACGCTTTTATACAGGTGGAAATCATAATTCATTCCACTGAAGTTGCTGGATTTGATTCCCCAGAACTTGCACTGGGAAGACTACTTTGCAAACATTCAGTAACTATCCAGACCAGAGGGGTTGATACACTGCTGTTTGAAGCAACATACCCATCTAAAAGACAGCTTGTACATGGAGATGAAGATTTACCCTGGCTAAAGCAATGCTGGTAGAAACAAAAGACTGGTTGGTTCCACCCTTTCAGGGCAGGGTGGAGGTAAAGGCAGCACCTCCACTGGTGAAGCTGGAAGATAAGTGATTCCCAGCCATTTACTCCAGCTCCATGCACTTGTGGGCTGTCATGACAATTTATGGCTGAAAGTTTGTCCTTATGAAATACTTTATGTAATGTGATTACAGTTATGTTTTATATCTTCAAATTAAGCAGATTTGCCATCAGCTGGCCCTCCATGAGGCTGCTGCACTTGCCTGAAATGTTACAGTCTCTCATATCGCAATGCAAAAGTAGGTGGAATCTGAAGTGCCCTTATTTTTATCAGAGATTCAACTAGGATTTCAAAGCAAAATAGGTGAAACCACAAGCAGATGGTGTGGACGCATCACTTGCACAGATATTTAAGTTTTGTCCAAACGAATAACAGTGGCACCGACATTGTGCATTTGAGCAAACACATGGAAATACGGGACTTGGACAAATGCATAGCAAATCATTTTAGCTTTTTCTAAGGAAGTTCATCAGATTTGGAAATCAATCATCTAAGTTGACCAAGGATACTGCGTCTTTGCAATAAATGTTCATGCTTGTCGCCATTAACGTCATTTAGATTTTAGACTTTTTCTAATTAAGAAAGGTTCCCACCAGCAACAGCAAAAATCCCCACCACCTCTTTCATTATCTCAGCTTTTCTTCCCTTTAATTACTATTGAGCTCCTGGCTGATTAAATTAGGTTTTTTAGGTCTTTTCTGAAATCTTAGGGAAATTATCTAAAAATCATGAAATCAATTCCCTTACGCTGTTTTAATCTTTTATGTTTTGGGCTCCAAGAGGGATGGGCGGACAAGTGCAGCCCCTCAGAAAAGTGTGCAGCACTAGACTGCTTGCCAGCCTTCTATTGCCTTTGTGGACCATCTGGGTCAATTTCCTTCCAACTAAATGAAATGCAAATAAAAATTCCAGCAGTTTTTCAGCTGCAGGCTGCCCAGCTGATTAGCATGACAGAGGCCGGGAGATGAGGCCTGACCCTGTGCACTTCCCCTCATCTCATTAAGTTGTAACTCTACCGTGGCTGCATTCATGGTGTTTATTGACGCTGAAAGGCGTCTTTATCCAAAACTAGCTAAATTCACATTCAGAGTTTTTCCATGAAGGCTTGCCTGCTACAGCATCCACATGAAAGTGAACCTATTGTAGCTTGGTGATGTGTCCTGCTGATTCCTTAACAATCTGAGCTTTCTCCAAAAATGTTAGATTCACAAGTTTAAGTTCCATTAAAAAAAAACTAAAACCCAAAGGTTTTAACAACTTAGTAGTTTAAAATGTTAAGAGTATACACAAGTTTAGTTCTGATGATGTAACTGTGTATATTAAACTCCTCCATGTGAGGAGACAATCCAGGCAAAGTACAGTAGCGAGCGAGTGCCTGTATCACGTAGGACTGCAGACAACGGGGTATTATACTTATCCTCACATCCATCAGCAAGTAGAAGGATATAAGACTCAAGAAGGCAACATCTTCAGCAATTTACAGTGCTCTGAGAGTCACAGCTGGACAAAGGAGAGAAATACATCTTCCAGCTGCCCACTATTTCATGTCTCGTCACAACTCTACATTAAGGAAAGGGAAATACTGCGGAACCAAAGCCTGGTGGAAATGAGCATAATAATGATATTGATCCTTTCACCTTTGTCTTGAGCGCCATAACTAGCATCCTAGTTGGATGACAGAGATTGCATAGAGAAGACACTGCTGCTAAAGCCCTAGGGTGGACAGCTCTGGTGGGCAGCGCGTTTTCTCTGATGAAATGCTTGAAAGCCAGGTGGGAACTAAAGTAGATGGGCTGTTTCCAGGAGGCATGGAAACAGCTACTACACTTTTTGGAAAGGAAAAGCCAAATGCTCGTGCTCTCCCTACCATATGGGTCTTCAGGGCGTGCACAGTAAAGACTAACGGCTCTCTTACGGGGCTCCCAAACAGCAAACAAGAGTTAGGGAAGGTCCAACCCTGACAGCAGTGCACCCCTGGAGTCAAAGCCTCAGCTTCAACTATTTCTGCTCATGGTAGCTGGACTGGAGAAAGAGGATAGGAGAGTATTCACTGGACCACTGCCAAGACTCTCACAAGGTATATTAAGATTTCATTGGGAAGAAGAGGATGTACGCTTTTTTTGTTACGGAAAACAGTTTTTTTCTCTTCCACTGTGCCAAGACAGATACAGGTGAGCAAACGTAGGGGAGTCAATCAGAAATCGAGTCTTTGGATGAGGTCACAAGAAGAGATTACAGGGCTATGAGCGTCTCATCGAAGTGGTTTATACCTGTGCAGGGTTAAAAGGCAAAGTCAGCGCAGAACCCAGACTGGCATCGCAGGCTGTGAGAAAAAAAAGGCCGTAAAAATATTACATCATCTCTACTCCATTCAAAGGCCACAGAGAGCAGAGAATGTTGAAGGTGATCTCTGTTTGGTTGTCTGATGAAGAAGAAATTCAACAGTAATTTGCCTATGGCTCCTCCCTAGACTTTCCTTCTCATCAGGTAATGAGTTCACTTTGCTTCATACACACAGACTTGGACAAGTGCTGTCTTGATCTAAGAAGTGACACACAATGCTTATGCAGGAAAATTCATTTTTTAAAGCTTGTGGTACATTAGCATCTTACCACTGGGCCACAAGCTATTATGAATATTAAAATAATATTTTGGATCATTTCTCATACTCTTATTGAAGTCGAAGATGTTCTCTTAATTTCCATAGGGTTTTGATTATATTCCTTGCTAGTTTGGCTTATTTTATTGTTGACACAACTCCACATGAGGTGGTAGGCACCAACTGAACAAACTTCTCAGCGCTTGGCTTCCCTGTTGCTCCAGGTACGTGTTTGCAGGATAGATGAAAACTGATCAAATGTATGGTCACTCCCAGATGTGTCCTTCAAGAATGTTCTTCGTTTAGGGGCATGCAAACAAGGGCTTGACTTTAAAGGCTTCTACCTGAAAGTCAAGAAGATGAACATGCAGCAGAGCAGTGGGAGTATGGTCTGTTTTGACCACTCCTGTTTCAGCTTTGCAGGCTCTTGGAGACATCTCCCTTCCATGTACTACTTCAGCCTCATCACTGGCAGAACGTGGCTAAGGCTTGCCTGAAATCAGGAGTTTGAACTGGTTCTGTCAAACTGGAGGAAAGGCCTTTGTGAACATCCTTGATTGTTTTAAATGCACATCCCATTTTAACTGCAGTTTATGAGGAATTAATGTTATTACACTGAAACCAAAAAGCTTAAGCTGTAGTGAGAGTGCCTTCCGTGCACCCTGCCCTGGTGCAAGCAGATGAGTTTGAACACTTTGGTGTTTTATTAGGTGAGTTTCATGAAATTCTACTTTTCAGAAGTAAAAAGAATTTGAAAAAGAAGCAAAGAACTACCTTTTTACCTACTCTGCACTGATGTGAGCTTTATTTTCTTCTGGGTTTTCATTTGAACTGATATGTTTTTTTAGCAGCTAAAATCTCCTGAGAACCGGTGTCTTTTCCATCAACACTTATAACATGGCTTGTGCTTAATGTGTTTTGCTATCAGCCATGTCAACTTTAAAGCCGGCCTATAATGTTAGTGGCAGCTTATGAAGTGTATTTTTAATGAAAAAGTTATGATAACCGCTACCTGTATAAGGAGTCCCGTGACTCAGAGCAGCGAGGAGCCGACTGCTCTGTTCCAAGGAAGCTGGAGGAAGGGAGAGGAATGCTGTGGATACACCTCACTGGTTGGCATTTCCTATTGAACTATATCCAAAGGCAAACCCAGCACTTTAAATTTCCTGCCGAATGCACATTTGAATTAAAAAAAAAGTGTGATTTAGGATCTTTGAAACATTTTGCTTTGGTAATTCAGAATGTTTTCCGTTTACAATTCATTTAACTTCAATAAAGTGAAAGCATTGAAATAAAATGTTAGGTAATGATAAAATATATGTGCTACAGTAACACCAGTACTGGAATAAAAATATCAAATTATATTTATTGACTTTATATTTGACTTTCTATAGACATTATATTTTGACTTTATCAAAATGGAATATTTTACAATGTTATCAGTATGTAATAACAAAGTCTGGACAAACCACTGCAACTTATTCTAACTGAAAATTTTTCAGGTTTGGTATCTTCCTTGGACATGTTTTGATTTTGACAAATACGTCTTTATGATAGAAAATTGTCATTAGGAGTTTTCATCCAGGTTCAGTTGTCAGTGTTATCCATTCAACAGAATATGGGAGTTTGAGGGTTGTTTCACTTGGGAAGGTGGAAGCAGTGATAGTCGTGCTTTTTTCTTTTATGTGTCAGTTTATTTCTTTATGAAACAAAATAAAGAGTAAAGAAAGAAAAGTGGAGAAAAAATTAAACTTCATTCAGATAGCTGCACCTGGACTTGTCCCATAAATGAGAAGCCAAGCAGCTAGAACCACAAGCCTTGAGTACAAGGTAACAAAACGGAGGGACCACATGAAAAGGAGCAGAGAGGGAAAAGACTTGGAGACACAAGACTGGGGAAAGAGCCCTGTACGGGGAGTCTGCAAAGGGACCGAAGGTCCTCATCTGGGCTGCTTTCTGCCAGATCAGTACAGCAAATGGAACAGACTGATCTGACAGGAGCAGCAGCAAAAAAAAAAAAAAACAGTGAGATTCATCATTTGCCAAGTTTAGGAGTTTTGATGAACATCTCATGATTTCTATTTTTTCTCAGTCCCAGTTCCTACCGTTCTGAGTTCTGTGATGTTCTCAGCTTGGGCTAAGAAACTGCCATAACATGTTGCATGGTGTCCTAATTGTAGAGAAGAGTTTGAAAAGGTGGCCGCTATTGGCTAAACACAGCAGAAACAACAAAGACAAACTTAGATTTATTATTACACACATAATTTCTGGGAGCTGGACACGTTATTCACTAAGGTCCAGAGCTCTCTATACTACTTCTCTTGGAGATGAGATGCAGCAGTGATTTCTACCCTCATTCTGAACCTGAAGAGCATCCTGAACCGTCAGACATTGTCTTGTCAGGAAACCTGAACTAACTCCCCAGAATACAAAAAAGGGAGTTTGCAGGTGTATACTTCACTGCAGCGATCAAAAGGAAACATGCAACAGAAGACCTTAATGCCTCTCAAAATCCGAGGGAAAAAGAAAGGAAAACTACAAAGACAGCCTTTGAGTATTCTGGGGAACAACACCCAGCTTGATAGAGGACACTGTAGAGCTACACAGAGCAGCAGTAGAGGCAGGTTGAGACACCCGCAGCAGAATGGAGTACAGGCAGTGGCCAACAGCAGTAGCTCTGAGGTCCCGTGGCCTTGCAAAGCTGTTGCTATAAATGCCTCAGTGGCATTTCTTACATCTTGGTCTTGAATCGGGAGGGCTAATGTGCTCATGTTTGGGAACTGTTTTTATTTCCTGCTGTGTTTTTGAGGTCCAGATCAATGCAAACATGTTTGTTTGCATCAGACGAAACATACCCTGACTGGGACGGGGTCCAGTTTTCTTATTCCTCTGCATTCAGCTTTGGCAGCCGTAGGGCAACATTCGCAATGAATTGCAATTTAGCAATTCATGGATCTGAAGTGTGCTTCTTTTTCCCTTTTTTCCCTTGCTTTGCACAGAGTGCTCTGCAGTGCAGGGTATCAAGCCATGCTCAGAGCTTGTGGAAGCTTTACCCTTCAATGTCTGCCTTAGGCACAAATTCCCTTCTGTGGTATTACGTTACAGCTCTTCTGCCCTTGTCTGACTCTTTCTGACCATCCTCCTCATCCCATTTCTCCTTACCACCACAATTCATATTTCTCCTATTTTTTTCCCTTTTTTTCTTTTTTCAAGCCTCTTGTCATGCATTGTCACAGGCCAGTGACAGTGTTTCTGTCACAGGCTTTTCTCCAGCCTTGCTGGCTAAGTCCTGGACTCTGATCCAGACTCTGATCCAGACTCTGTAGCTGCCCAGGCTGTCCCATGTACCGTCTCACAGCCCTCACATCTCCACTATACACCCAGTCCTACCTCCTTGGTGTCGCTGGCCCTGTGCACTCCTCCCAGCCATCCCCACCTGCCCAGCTCTTACCCCATCCATTCTCCACCTGGTCCTCTTTGGATGCAGCAGGACGCCCACAGACACAACTGAGTCTCTTTGAACCTGTATCCCAAGATGGCCCTGTCTGGCCCTGAGATGGATAAGTTCAATAAGTAAGAGTTGTTCAACCCTGCAAAGTCTACTGAGCATGTCCAAAATGTGTTCCTTAAGAGCCTGGGGAACAGAAAGAGCAAAGGCATAGTAATGCCCTTTTTTTTTCTTCCTCTGGGACAAATTCCCAGTCCTTTCTCCAAAGCACATGGTACAGCTTCACAGTGAATAAAAATGCTGCATCGAACGTGGGCAGAAAAATGTATTTTACTCAGAAATGTCTAACTTGCTATTATCTGACCATGTGTTGTGGAAGGGGCACCTTGACTGCATAGTCCAAACCTCAGGGTTACAGGGCAGCGGGTTGACAAGAGTTGGGATCAGGGGTTCCCAAAGGAGAGGTGCCAAGAAGTCTGCCATGTGGACATGCCTGCCTGTGAACTTTCCTGCTATCAGGCACAGCAGACGGCGTACAGGACAGCACACTTATTTTAATCTGTTGGGTTTGTAATACATTCCACTACTGTGTTTTTTCCAATTTATGATCTGACTTTTTAATCTTTCCATACATTTCATAAAACCACACTGCTGTAGGTGGCTGAGTAGGACTGGGCAGGAGGGTCAGATATTTCCGTGTGGGTACCTCCCCATGAGCTTGGCATCCCATGGCATTTACTTCTTTTGGTGAAGATCTCTGTATTTCAGTTGAGCTATTTGCTGTTTTCAGGTTGGACCTGGACACCAATGATACATACATTTACTGAATCAAAGAAGTTAGGGATTAAAAAAAAAAAGCCAATATTCTAGGGATACTGTAGGTCATCTATCTAGCCCATCACACAGGATAAATTTAATCATATAAGAGAAACTGAATAATTCAATTGAATAAAGGATGAGTCCTTTTTAAAGGCACTCTGACATTGTGGAGGGCAAAAGGAACTGAAAGTTGCCTTATAGATTCTGTCTTCGGTCTTCCCGCTGAGAACTGCTGCTGAATTGGCAATTCTGGATCAAATAAAATGAACAAACATTTATAAACAAATAAGTTTTCTTTCTCTCCTCCTCCAAACGTGGCCCATTTTGTTGGCTTCACTGATCCACACACTTAATCACAATCTGAACATGGTATAGGGCCTACCTGCTGGATTGTGCAATGTAAGCAAATTGTCATGGGTACCAAAATTTAAAAAAGAATTCTGTTAATACAAAAATGAATCAGCTTAAGCTTTTGTTAGTGTTCAGCATATGATCTTAGTATTGCATGAACCTATTTATTTCCATATTTTTATATAGAATCTGTACTAATAATTCGGGATCCGTATTATCAGTTTAGTCATTGATAATGCAACACCTGATGCATGTTCTTAAATTCACTTATTTCAAAGGGACTGCTCACATGCGGAAAGCTAGTCATGTACAGGAGAGTCTGCGGCCTTGGGTAATGTAACTGCAGAGTGGTTGCAGCGGTGGAGTGTGACTCTGACAGATGATATATGCAGTTGAGTTTTGGGGTGGGGTCCTAGGGAAATGAGGTTGCCCTGCCGGGGGAAGAGTTGCCAGCTGGAGATGCCTACCTCCCTCCGTGAGCTGCAGCAGGAGCCCATCAGACTCGCTTCCTCTTGACTCGAACATTTTGGGCAGCCAAGGGTGGATGTGATGACTCCTATCCTTACGTAGTCAGTGAACATGTCAGGGGGTTCTGGAGGCCTGTGGAGGAGGTCTGGTACCTGCCATGTTTATGTAGCTGTCAGGTAGAGGGGAGTGCACCTGTACTTCTAGGGAATGGCTTGGGCCACCTTCAAAGGGTATCTACCCCTGCTGGTTCCTGCTTGGCAGTGAGGGCCAGCCAGCCTTCCCCTTCCTCCCACTTCCCTCTTCCAGCCTCTGTGTGTCGGAGGTTGTATGTTTGGCGTTATATTCCATCACAAACCTAATCAGTGTTTGTTCTGCTAGGCCTGTGCTTTCGTGCCTTGAACTCCCACTCACTGAGGTGCTTTCACTGCATCCTCACTTACCCTGCCTTTCTGTGCCATCCATGGCCAACAGCTGAAGCAATGGAATGGACATTAGCAAAGGGCTGTTGCTTTGATCTTGCCTCAATGCTCTTCAACATCTCTCTCCGGCTCCACTACCCGCATCTCCTCCCCCATCTCAGCCAGGCCCAGCTCCAGGCCTGGTTGCTTTTGCAGACCTGCAGGTCACAGAGACGGATCCCCTGTGACCCGAGATGTGCCAGTTGGACACTCTCCTCTCACCCAGGATTTAGGGCCCACATCTTCAATATGGAAAATCCACTTAAAGGACCAATGCAATCACGAACCCAGACTCAGTTAATCTCTCTGAATTTTGTACCACCCAGTTTTGACACCTGTCCCTTTCCAAAGTCAAGGAGCAAGGTCTCAAATGTACCACCTTACCTGTGTGTCTGAGACCAAAGCTCAAAATACCTCAGGGGCTTTCTTTCCCTTGTTGCTCACTTGATGTTGGCCACTCAATGGCCATCCACAGACCAAAGGCATGAGCTGTATTTACCTACCAAATGGCTGGTTTTGCTCTCCCAGCAGAGGCACCAGCAAAGGTGCTCTTGTTTGTGTTTTGTCAGACAGACCTTCCCAATGCCTTATCACAGACAGCTGATATTTCCTCTCCAGTCTCCACAAGTTTTATCCATCAAAGCAGCAGCCAGTGTTGTTTTATGATGTGTTGTAAAACTACCATGCTACCCTGAGTGTGCTCAGCGTGGCTGCCTCATTTATCATTGCTCAGCCTTCACACTGGGACATCATCCATCACTGCCTCCTTAGAGCTAGGAGTCAGAACCTGGTCTGTATTGCTGCCATAGCCCAGAGTCGTGTGAACACTCATCAGCAGGTCCCTTTGTCCTCAGCCTTTTTTTTTTTTCCAGGAAATGTGACTTCTTACATTTAGTTCCCAACCAAGACTCCAGAATAGAAAACCAAACTTCAAAATTCAATTGACTGTGCCTAATGGAGGGGATTTTAATGTGTAGCCTTTGACCCTTATCTATTATTGATCAAAATAAAGACTGGTTTTGTTCCATATTTGAAGTTAATGGTCAAAGAAAAATTTGGAGGTTTTAATTTTTTGATTCTAACAGTGACCTCTATGTCCATTGTGAAACCATGAATAATTGCTGCTTGAGAAAAGCATTTCTATGAGCAATCTAGGAAGTGGACAAAGGAACCTCTGAGATAGTTTCATAAGCAGAAAAAAAGCCGGGGAATATGTTTGTGCCTGGTTTTCTTCTTCTGCTACAGAAAGACAAGTGTCCTCCCTTTTATTAATTGCATTAATTCATTGCATTGCACTTATGTCCTTACCTCTCACAAACCTGTTCATTTTATTGTGATGTTAATACTAATAGGCAAAACCTGTAAAAAGGTTAAAAATGCCACACAATATAAGACGTGTAAATTCATGTGTCCTACTCCTAGTGTCATCACATGTAAAAATACCATTGATTTTACCAAGTCTGTATAGTAAGGTGGATGTGTTACACTGGACTTAACATGGAAATGGGACTTCAGTTGTTTCCGTGCTTTAACACCCGTGTTCTTCAGTGCTTTCCTACTTCTGGGTGCACTGCTCTCTCATGGATGTGGGGTAGTGAATGTGACTCAGGTGGGATTTAGCCTCCTGTCTTGGAAGAAACGCTCTATTGTGTGCAGCTTGTGGGTCAATTGTCCTCTAGGAAAAGCTGTGGCAAATAGCAGCCAGCGTGTACTCTGCTTCACGCTCTTTTTCTGGAGATGAATCTTCAGAAAAGTGACCTTCTGGGAAATAGCCACAGAAGTGCAGACAGAGAGGGACAGACCATGAGTGGAGAACACCAATGGTGGCTTCCTTTGCTCCAGGACTGATGTGTGAATTGTGCAAGTCGCACTCATGGTTGTCAGGGATTTCCCAGCATGAGAAAGATGAGTTTATGACCCCAAATCCTTGTTATTTCTTCATTGAAACCATCAAAACCTGAACACTCATTAGGAGTAGAAAGAACAGTTTTAGATGTACTGTTTGTCCATTGTAGCTCAGCTTTCCATCCACTTGATAACTTGGAAACAAAGTCACAGACTCAGCATGGTGAGTTTGGATGGCCTGGTAAGGGAGATTGCCTTCACCCTCTGGGGCTGCACCCACCCCAGCAGCAGCGCAGTGCAGCAGGGGCAGGTGCATAGCCTGAAGCCTCCAGTGCTGTAATCCCTTCTTCTACATTCATTTCCAGATGAGGAACTACCTTCTGAATGAGCTTTGGAGTGGTCCCCTGGATCAAATATTTCCACTGTGCCTCTGATTTGTTGCTTCCTGAGGGGCCAGTAACTGGTTCAGACCCTCATGTCTACATTTACGGGTTGGACCCCACTTGATGTGCCTCTTGGACAGAGCTCCCCATTTTGCTTTTCTCCAGAAGGCACCTGGTTTGCACACACTCAGACTGTTCTGCTGACCAAACCCAAGTGTGGTATGAAGAGGTGGTTGTGGAGTTGCTTCAAAATCATGCTATTCCTCCTCACGAAAGTGCTGATGTAAAATATTGCCTGACATGAGCTCCTACCTTGGGTTTAGTCACGCCAAGAATTCCCCTTGTCCAGAGGACCCCTACAGTGCTCAGCAGCCGCTGCTGTTGCAATTGGCACCTTCAGGACATGGGTAGAATGGTTGGACCATGCTTCAGGGACCCCCAGGTGTCACAATGGGAAATACAGCTTTGTGAAGATAAAACATGAAGGAGAAGGAGAATCAGAGACTTCTGAGCCTTACTCATCCTGCTGGTGTGGAGAACAGCACAAAACAAATCCATTGAAAAGTGGACAACAACAAACACTGGAAAGCATTGCGAGGTGATAGTTATTCAAAAGCCATTGGAAGCCATTGGCAGTACTTCCATTGACTTCAAAGCACATTTGACCAGGAACCTGAAGATGTGGCAATATTTAAGAAATAGAGTTTAGTTTGAGGCATGAAAGCATAGATGTAGTAGTTTTTCCCCTTGTAAGCACCCCCAGTCTCTCAGCACTGGTCCTGTTTGGATGCCAAGGAGTGGACAAATGCCAGGAGCCATCCACCGTGCCCAACTGCCCAGAGACTGATGTGAAGCAACAGAGAAGAGCAGTGTCAGAGCAGGTACAATATGTTGGTCTGAGAAAATAAAAAAAAAAATCCAATATGTATTATGAACAGCAACATTTTTATGAAAACTTTTCATTTTTTTCCAGAGTCACCATTTTTAAAAACCATCAAATGAAGGGGTTATTTTTTTTGTTTCATGTTTCTCATGTTTGGGTGTCCTTTGTTAGTTTTTAATTCTAATGAAAGATCTGCCTCTCTCTCCTGAGCTATTCTTGGGGGGACATTTTTCTATGACTAAGGGAGAATTTCTCTTGATTGCTACTTCATTTTTACTGCAAAATTTTAAATAGTAAAAATAGTATTTGTTGAAACTGTGGACAACATGATAATTTAAATATCTAGTATTTTTAGATGCCACTAAACTCTTCATAAGGCTGGGTTTTTTTCTGCAGGAGAGCATTATCCATAAATGGCAATTGGATAAAACTGACAGTTGTTCTTTGCTCACTCTGTCCAATTTACAGAGGTGCCGGTTTTCATTTGAAAGTGGTGATGGGCACATGGAGAATGGTGATGAGCAATGGCCAGCTTGAAAAGGGGAGGTTTGTGTTGGTTGGTTGGTTGGGTTTTTTTTTTGTGGTGGGATATTGTAAAGCTATTCTGAAAAAGAAACTTTAAGACATGAAAATACTAGAAAAACAACCTTTGGCAGTCTTCACTTCTAGTTGTGAAGCTGTCTAACACTGCCGATTTGAAGCAATAAAAAACTGTGAGGGAAGCCTCAGAAATATATGGTATTTGGTTTCCATGTTACTTTTTCATTAGTAGTACAGAATCACAGAATCACAGAATGGTAGGAGCTGGAAGGGACCTCTGAGTCCAACCCCGCTGCCAAAGCAGGTTCTCCTAGAGCAGTTTGCACAGGAACGCGTCCAGTACTGACCTCTTGATTTTGCTAGTCCCTAATCTTTACGTGTTAAGACCTTAACTTTTACAGGTTAAGGTCTTACTGACCAAATGTTGCCATGAAGTGAATTGGTGGAGTCTCAAGCTCTCTTTTTCTTAAAGTGCCAAGAAAGCCACCACCTGGGACCTCATCCCATCCTGCAGGTGACTCAGCAGGGAGCAGTTGTGCTCAGGCAGGCAGGTACGCACATCCTCCGGTATGGCATTGCTCACCCATTCCCTCCGCCCTCCTTTACACAGCCTCTGTGTTTGTCCCTCGCAGGGACACAGAGGAGCTGCTTTTTCCTTCTTTTCTTCATGGCCATGAGGGGAAGAACAGTGAGACAGCGATACATGAAACATTCGGCCACCAACCTCTTCTGTCCAGTCCCCAGCACTAACAAGGATATGTTCACTGTTGCGTTTGCAAACACCATGGATTCCTATTTTTTTCTTGCAGCTAGCTTTCTAGTTTTCTAACAGTTTTACTGTTATTTCAAGTATCTCTCCACCGGAAATATCCCATTTACAGGGGACTGTCCCACCTCGGACTGCTCCACTGCACAGACTGCCTTCAGCTGGTCAAGGGGGGCGCTGGGGTGAAGACCTCCAGCACTGCGGTGAAAACCCAGTAATTTAGAGTGCAGCAGCATCTCTCCTAATACCTTGCTTTGATCGTATTCTTCCAACTCTCACACCACGGTGCCTTTAGCAAGATGCTGAAAGTGATGAGTGGAGCTGCACTGCCACCTTCCTAGGGACAGGTGACACGGGCGCACTCAGAGATTTGAGACTAACGCAACCAAAAGGAGTCAGGCTTCTCCTCTGATCCACTGAGCTCCATATTTTTACCTTATATTTTAACATACATGAGTATCTTATGGTAAAAGAACCACTCTATCTGTTTTGGTGTTCTCCATCCTCTTCACTATTCATTTTATAATTTTTTTGAATGCTATGCTAGTCAGAACACCTTTCTGTGGCTTTCGCTTCTTCCTAATTTGCTGTATTTCATATCTCTACCATAAGCATATTTCTGAGCAAGTGTGTACTAAAATATGTGAGAGATCATGACATAACAGATAGGTTGCTTCAAACAAGCTTCCCATGTAGGAGAAATCATTTCCCTTAATAAGTAAAATGCTGCCACAGGCATTCAATGCTAAAAAATTCTCCGTCTCTGGCATTCTGAATTAAGACAGAGTGCACAAAATAATGCAAATGTGTCACAAGGTTTTTGTCTTCTGCTTTTCTTGGACTCATCTCCAATCTGCACAGAAGAAGGATGCTGGATTGAAAAAAAATGCTCTTTTTGAATGGCATTTCAGGAAAGACCTAATTCCTCCCCTCCTCTGGGCTGGAGAATAGTAACGGTATCTCCACTTTGATTTACATATGATGTCTGAGCTGCTCCGGGATCACTGAACCTGAAAGAAGAGCTGCAAAATGCTGTGATGAAGTGTCACTCTGACAACTTGGGCTTCCACGCCCTTGGTTTGGGGTCAGCTTATGGAAATAGAAGGCTCTGGGGGCCGACCATGGGGGAGCCTGGTCCTGTAGAAACACTCAGTCAGAAGGTGCCCTGAGGAGCCTAAGGAGGAGCCTGAGGATGCACATTGAATGACAGACTGAAGGGCAGTGTGCATGCAGGAGGGGTTGCATTTCAAAATGTTGTGGCATTACACACTTTTCTCTGCTTGTTTTGACCAAAAATGTGAACTAGGCTGCTACTAGTGATGAAATGGTACATAAAGAACCCAGTACTCCAAGAAAAGTCAAAACTTTATTAGTGGCATTTTTGTTTACATGGTTCAACACTTCAGGGACTTAAACAGTAGGAAGTAATAGGTAAATAAATGTATTCTGAGGGTCTCATGTCTCGCACCAGTTTTTCATAACTCCATGCCTTCAGGGAAAAGTGTAAATTGACATTGTTATGGTACCAAAAGACCTGCAAACACACACATGTGTGTGAGCAGAGGTGAAGTTTCAAGTAAAGACTGGGAAACAGTTTTCACGTCTAATTTGGGCAAAGTTAAATGTACATTTTTCTCACCATCCAGCTAGCAATACCACAAAGGTGGCTTTCGCTTCCTTTTTGTTTACTGCTCCAGCAACCTCATTGAGTGAGCTCTGTCTGCGCAGGAGGGAGGTGCAAACTCAGCCTTGTCCTCAGACACGGCTTTCCAGGTGGCCAAGTCAACGGTGAAACAACAGAATAATCAACTCAAACCCATGCACCCAACACTGCTGTTTCCTGAGGAGGGTTTGTTCCATGTCTCTTAATTCCAAGTGTGACAATATGTAACTTGGCCAAGTGAAACCAGCACAGCAAGTCTGCAGTGTGCTATTGCTGCTGGTATGTGTCTGAACGCTGCCATTGAGCAGGTTTCTCTGGCACTGTGATGCTCCACACTTTAGCCTTCTGGTGTATGTTAGTTAAGGATCAGACAGTTGAGAATTTTACACTTTTAAACCTAGGGAGATGCCCCACTTGAGTACCCTACACTATTCCTCATGGTACTCAACACGAATTTGAGATGCTTTTCAGCGGAAATGGGCATTACCCTGTAAAAATTACATGCTGAAAATGCAGAGCCGAGGAACTTGTTAGAAAGCAGCTGGTGGTGGGGAGGAATGTGTGTGTAGGGGAGGCGGATGGGACAATGGCTGCGTGCACCCACCCAGCTTAGTGGGAGTTTAATGGGGGTTTATGCAAGCATGGCTTTACCTGGGTACTGAGGGGACGGAGAGTAATTGGTCTTTTTCTTTCCCTATTTTGCCTCCCCCATCCAGTGTCACACATGCCCTGGTGTGGTGGTGGCAGAACTCTTCCCTTTGCCCACACTCACATCTTGGATGCCTTCCCCCCCTCTCATGGGAGCTGCAGCAGAGGTAATGCTCCCTCATTTCTCACCTGTGAGTGTAGCTGGAGAGGAGACCAAAGGGACATGTGCAAGAGCTGTCGAATTTCTGATGCATTGCCCCCATTGCCTGTGTTGAACAAGCCCATATAACCAGGAGAAATAAGATTTGAATGTAAAAGAAGCACAGAAAACAAGAAACTATTCTTCAAATCCTCAGGAAATTTTCCACATTCATTTTTCTGAAAAAATACCTTTATCAGCTGCTATAGATATTAGTTACTATTTGAGCATCTTTCTTTTTTTTGCCCAGGGAAGCTGTGGATGCCCCATCCCTGGAAGTGTTCAAGGCCAGGCTGGATAGGGCTTTGAGCAGCCTGGTCTAGTGGGAGGTGTCCCTGCCCATGGCAGGTGGGTTGGAAGTAGGTGATCTTTAAGGTCCCTTCCAACCCAAACCATTCTGTGATTCTATGATTCTAAAACACTGCACCTCTTCTTCTGTTAAATATGTATTAATGTGAATAAGAATCTGAAAAATTCAACTCACAGGACACAAGGATCAGTTTCAGAAATGCAGACCAGACAAGATTTATTTCACGATCCTAGTAATGTATAAGGAGGGAGGAGAGCTAAATGACAAGCTGTGGCAGAGGTGGGACAGGACCCGTGGTGCTTCCCAGGTAGAGCCCACCGACAGCAGCTTCTGGAGCAACCAGGGGTCTGCAGAACGAGTTGGTCTCAGAAGAGCACTCGAGTGTTGTATTCATCCCTGACAAATAATCTGAAATAATATAAAACCTGAATTATATTCTGCATGCTGGTAGGCTTCACGGGGCGCACAGCGGTGATTTTCAGCCACAGGCATTGCATCTTTCTGTGTGTGTGTGTTTGTGTTTTGGATTTTTAAGTGTTTTACTGGCTTCTTTGGTATTTCTTTGACTTTGTTTTTCAGGGAAAGGGAAACATTTGTCATGACTTTGTCTCTATTAGCAACCTTCACCAGGCATTCAGTCTACTTCTGGGCATGCTTTCCATTCGATTAGCTGTCATGGCTGCAAAATATTTTTGGCATCTAATTTAGATTGCAAACACCTGCCTCAAAGGAGCATCTCACTTACAGACAAGCTTGGGACAGGCCTGAATACACAGGCACAGACACACACGTACTCTTGTGCTCTTTTTCCCTACCATGTGCAACCAATACAATGATCCGCTTTAAGGTCTCCTCCCCTCATAGAGAGATTTTACTGTTGATCTGAGCCGTGTTACTCTATGAGGAGGCAGAGGACTCTTTCTGAAATGTGCAGCAACACAGAAGTTGTGGAGCTGTTGCCACCACGGACACTGAGCTTGAGGGCTCCTGACTATGGCCAAAATCCAGCTGGCAAGCACGGCAAAGCCACCGGGACTGTCCCCAAGTGATGCCCTTGCCTTGCCACAGCTCTTTTTGGCATGTGCAGCATGGCAACGGCCATGGGACAAACAGGCAGCCCCCTTTCACAGCCACACACAAACACCCCCTGTGTGCACAAAACAGGTCAGCAGGAGAGGCCGAGGGGCAACGAGAGGGCTGCACCCCCCAGCTGAGCAAAGGGCCAGGGGGACACTATGCGCAACGCTTGTTCTTTGCAAACTTGCTGGGGAGAAACAAATGACTCTGACCCCAGCCTTGGCTCCAGGGTTGCTGATCCCTCCGGAGATGGCTTGGGAAAAGGCGGTAGGGACTCCTGGAGTCCTCTCCAGCCACCGTGGCCATGGTGTCCTGTCTGGCCCATGTGGGAGGGAGACTGGCCTTGGGGCTGCTCGGCTCTGGGGACCCCAGGCTGGGATGGGGCCCCTCTGCTGCACGCTGACCATGATGAGCCCTCAGGACGGTCCCGCTGTGCTGTGCACTGCCCTCCCCACGGGCCACAGGCACAGCCCCTTAAAGAAAACTCATGTTTCCAAAAAGGGGACAGTCAGATCCTTCATAAAAAAGTGTTTCTGCTGGGTCACCCATCCCACCGGGGAAGTGAACAACCAGTACACTCCCTCATGCAACAGCATGGCACAGGACAACAGAAGGCCTACACTTGCACCTCCTTATGATAGTGCTGTCCTCTTCCTTCCTGACCCTTTTTCATTTCCCCTAAGAAACACATCTCTGCCTTGATGAATCTATTGCTTAAATAACACAGGGTAAACCTGTCAGATACTTTCTCTTGCTTTTAAAATCCAACTTTGATGAGCTTGCAAAAAGATGGCTAACCCAGCCAACCTGGGCTGTGCAGAAGCAGGTGTGGTGGCCCTGGGGCAGAGACAACGTGGGGTCCAGAGCCCGAGGAGGCCATGTCCCCTATCCAGGGCAGTGACAGCCTGCAGCTGGATTCACCTGCAGGTCCTCTCCAGTCCTGACACAGCTGGGGAGCAGAACATAAGCCCCAAAGTCTGTGAGAAATGAGTCCTGAAGCTTTGCAGAGACACATATTTGCATTTACTCTCTACCTCTGTATCTCTGTGCGTGTATAAAAAGTGATAAAAGCTGTGAACTGTACCTAATGGGATGATGAACAGCCGTGCCTCATGGAAGTTCTGCTAATCCTGTATGTTAAAGTAGCTTTTCACATTAAGTACCATAGTAAAGCCAAAAGGTATGTGCAAGCAAAATGATTAGTAATCAAGTCTAAAATTAGCTGCCCCAAAATGTCTAAAATAAGGGAGAGCTGTAGGATTGCTTTCTCCCTGTGGAAGCACTCAGAGTTGCAAATGATTTGGTTGTTATCTCTGCTGAGAGAAGCCGAGCTTCCCTAGACCAAAAATAGCACTCTGACCAAAGCGCAGATGGACCAGCCGAAGAAAAAGTCGGTAACCTAAAACAGATCAGCCCAGGCAAGCACCCTGGGCAAATGGAAGAGAGACCACTGCAGCTTCATGAAAAGGATGATGGTAAGGCCAAGACTTGTGAGCTACAGCTACCAAAATGACTGCTGCACCGGAGAGAGAAGCCCAGCAGTACCCAGGCTGGACACAAACTCCTCCAAAGTGCTGTGACCTTTAGTTAAGAGCAAGGTGCTTCCTATACTGAGAGATGCTGCAGGGTCCTGCCCAGAACAGCAAAGCAAATTGGGCTCAGGAGCCTTCCTGCACTGTCTCAGCTCCAAAAAGGAAGATCTAGTTTTGAGGCCATCGGTGGTAAAAAAACTCCCATCCCTTCTGAAGGGAGGAGGATCTTTCCTGACATGAGGTTGATTATACTGCTGGAAAGGAAGAGTTTGATTAAATGAAAGGTAGTGAGTGCGCACTGGAGGAATAAGACAGAAATTTGTGGCAGACATGCTCCAGTCTGTTTTTCTTGCTGTAGGACAGCTCATCTGTTAAAGAGGGTAAAACTGAAAACACAGGTAGGATGTTTAGTGCCACTTTTCCTTGCTCTGCCTTCGCCAGTGCTGAAGAGCCTTTGTGGGTACCAGCAAGGCTGCAGAGAGGGCTCTGCACTGCATCCCTCCTGCCAGGCCCAGGGGTGGCAGGGGAGGGTGTCTACGTGATGGCAACATTGGTGAGCATTTGCCAGGATGTTTGAGCTGTGGCTATTTTAATGACAAAACAGCGGGAGGACACATACTGACCTTAGTTTTACCCTTCAGACACTGCCATAATAGCTATGTTCCACCTACAGAGAGTCCCCTGTCTTCTCCTTAAGTGACCCAAACAGGATACTATCTAGCAAAGAAGACCTCCTAGGTGCTGTTGCGCACACATTAAGTGAACACACCAAAGGCCAGCCTGAGTCTGGAGGGTTCTGACACCCTCCCCACTTGGGGAAGTGTGGCTGGAGAGCTGCCTGGTGGAAAAGGACCTGGGGGTTCTAATTGACAAGCGGCTGAATGTGAGCCAGCAGTGTGCCCAGGTGGCCAAGAGAGCCAATGGCATCCTGGCTTGTATTAGAAATAGTGTGACCAGCAGAAGTAGGGAGGTGATTGTCCCCCTGTACTCAGCACTGGTGAGGCCACACCTTGCGTATTGTGTCCAGTTTTGGGCACCTCAATACGAGAGAGATATCGAGGTGCTGGAGCGAGTGCAGAGGAGGGCAACAAAGCTGGTGAAGGGCCTGCAGAATAAATCTTATGAGGAGCAACTGAAGGAGCTGGGACAGTTTAGTTTGAGGAAGAGGAGGCTGAGGGGAGACCTCATCACTCTCTACAACTACTTGAAAGGACATTGTACAGAGGTTGATGCTGGTCTCTTCTCACAGGTAATTAGCGATAGAACAAGAGGGAATGGGTTTAAGCTGCAACAGGGTAGGTTTAGAGTGGACACTAGGAAAAAATTTTTCCTAACGGAAAGAAGGAGTGGTCAGACACCGGAATGGACTGCCCAGGGAGGTGGTGGAGTCACCATCCCTGAATGTGTTTGTCGTTCAGATGTGGTGTTGGGGGATACGGTGTAGGGGAGAACTTTGTAGAGTGGGGTTGATGGTTGGACTCGATGATCCCAAGGGTCTTTTCCAACCTAAATGATTCTATGATTCTATGATTCCAGTCCTTTTCCAGCTGTTTTTAATCATGAAATAAATTATTTCAGTATTTGATCCAAGCTGGGGTATGAAAAAAGAACAACTGGAAGTTTGGTTGAAATCTCTCAGGAAGAAAAAGGGGTGGTTTGTGCAACTGCTGAGTTTTTTTCAATTGGTGCTGAAGATTGGGTTGAAGTATTTATTCACCTCTGGGAACAATTAGTCTCCTGACATCTGTATAAATTTCTGAATTTTCTCTCCTCGTCTTACTTGATTACAACACTGATTTTCCCCCAGTCTGTTCTTTATGGCAAGATGAATTTATCATTTCATTTTATGTGTCTGTGATCAAGAAAGTAGAGTCTCCTAATCTGTGGCAGAAAAAATGCTGTCCTTTTATGGCATATTCTTTTTTTCTTTTTTTTTCCTAGTCCTGTGTCTGGGCAATGTGAAAAATTTGGAGAAGATACTATCAATCTTCCTAGTTTGTCCTCCCTCCTAGTTTGATCTTTTGGTGGGACTAATTGGAAGCCTTCATTCAGCCAGACTCAGACCTCTTCTCTCACACTTCTACATGAAAAGCTATTAGAAGAATTGCTCCATTTACTGAGATAGCAATCTGGCTGAAGACAAGACAACAAAGACAGAGACTGAAAATGGTGATGGAGAAAATTATAGTCACTCTGAAGAAGTGGAGGAAAAGTAAGGAGAGCAGCCAAAGAAAGAGTGAAGTTGGAAAACTGGAGGGAAAATTCATGAAATACAGAGTAAAGGGGAATGTCTGGTTAAGATCTAATGGATCACTGCAGTCTCCCAGGACACATTTTTTAACACAGAGGGTTCTAGTTTCCATACTCTGGGACAGAAGTGGAGTTAAAGGGCTCTGACCTCAGCTATACAAGCTGCCAGAGGTATCAGAAGAGCAATGATTCAAGTGCAGAAGTCAAAAGTGGGAGAAGCCATGGGCTAGAGTGGCTCCTCACAGCCTGCTCCTTGCTATCATGCTGTGCAACACCACGGCTTCCGGAGAGTCCATGCTCCAAAGAGTTGCGGCCTCCATCCATGAGAAAAGGCAATAGCTGAGGCAGAGCAGTACAGAGCAACAGCATGAGTGGGCTTCACCTGGACACATGCATCTGTGTTAGGGATTTAGGGATTCTCTGCAGCACCAGACAGGCACTTCTGGTGGGATTTATTTCATTTTAAGGACTTAGAAGTAAGCCAGATGAATCTCTCCCTGCAGGTACCTGTTTCTCCCCACTGACTACAAAGGGAGTCAAAGGTGGCCAGCTCTTATGCAGACTCCCTCCTCTTAAAACAGCACGTTCCCTATATGTCTGTAATGGGTACTGTGGAAGGAAACACACTGAGAAGAGTTTATGTACCCACAGTAGCACTATAAGGAGAATAAATTTTGACTAAGATTATTCCATTTCTTACAGGGGGGCAAAGAATATTTTGAATGGCTGCAAGTAAGCATTTATACTCTCACAAAAGTATTACCTCACATATAGAAAGAAACCTAGTGTATCTCACCCTCCACACAATGCTAGAGGGCATTGGCTACTGTGTGTGTTCTTCAAACATTCAAAAAGTACTGGACTGTTCTTTAAGAAATTCTAAACATCTTGCAAATTTGTCCTTTCATAGGTACGTATTTCACACAAACTGCAAGAGTTGAAGTTCAGGGGTCTGACAAACTCTGTGGGACTCCAGAAGTCCACGATATCCCACTTGTATTTTGGGGTGTGCTGTCTTCCCATTGAACTTCACTGGCATAAGGATAGCTTGGGATAATGTCTTTCATAGAGTTATCAGAGCACACAGCTTTAGGTTATCTTCACAAAACATAAGACAGCTCCGTTTGGGATCATATGATGGACAGGATCTCTGAAGCATGATGGAGGTAACCACCTTAGCCCATGATGGGAGGGACTGGGGCATTAGACTAAAGCCAAGAAGTGAGTTCCTTCAAGAGGCACTTTGAGCCTCCTCGCTTATGCACATCCCAGCAGTAGCTCAGCTGCGATGCTGCACACCAGGTACTCAGGGCCACAGGACAGGAGTCTTTGACACCACTCTCCAAACGTGGAAGATGAAGATCTAACAGCAAAAAGGGTGTGAAGCACAAGTCAGATTTGTGAAGTTCACGTTTTGAGTAGGAAAATCCCTAGGTCTGTTTACTACCCCAGGATGGACTAGCTAGAAATACAAATTTTGTATATGTTGGGTCATTTTACTTACAAAAACAATGAAGTGGAAGAATGAGGTTCCCAGGCTTTACTTGCATTTGAAATACACAAGAAAAAAAAAATGCAGTGCCGTCGCATACATTTGTCATACACTGACTTGAATATCCACATGGGTGTTTTTGTTAACTGATGCTTGTTTTGCATCTCTAAAAAATATTCTGCTGTGTACTGTAAGATTTCCATGCAAATATAAGGAGGTCAAGAAATGACTGTGCTCAGCTTCCAGGAAATGATTTCTATAAAATTGCCACTATATGGTTGTGTATGGCTGTACGCTCCCATCCTATACACTTGATATATCGATTGATATATTTAATAATATAATATACAAGTTCATATCCAGATATGCAGACACAAATACATGTAACCTAATATGTTCTGAATAGTCTACTATATTCAAAAGGGCTTTTTAAGTCTTTAAAATACAATAAAAAGAAGGAAATTATTTTGTCAGTTCAGAGTGTTCCTCTTCTCAGCCTACTGCCAGGACTGGCGAGTTAGAAGAATTAACATGCCTTGGTGAGGTCTGTTTTACACAAGCTGAATAAACATCTAAGATAATAATTTCACAGTCATGTGTGATAAACACCTGAGGAACATGCATTCGCCAACATCAAAGGAGGAACCAAGCTACACAGTTCTCATCTGCAACTTTGGGGCTCTGTCTCTACGCCACCAGCAATGTCCAGGAAACACTGCTGCAAGCAAGCAAGTCTCCCTCTTTCCTCCCATCCCCTGCCACTCTCCATGCACAACCTACCAGCCATTGATCCAAAGCAAAACACCCTGCTCCATTCACCCTACTCCTCCTTTGACAACGCTCACGATGTGTTTCTGCGTGTGGCTGTGTAGCGGCATTGCAAAACTCTATAGGAAATGTCTTCGGTGTGTTAGGGAAACTCTGTCTGGGAAGTTAAAGTCTTGATATTCTTTCAAGCAAAGAGTTTAATCTTGAGTGCCTTTATTGACTCCAACGTCTTCAGCTCTTTGCTATTCTTTTTAAAATTACTTGGGGAAATTCTGCTTTTTCGTATCAGCTTGCCGTACAACTTCATTTACGAAAAGTTGAAGAAAGATCTTTAACAGTGACTCTAATGTACCTATGCACAGACCTTTATTTGTCTCTCTTCCATCACAGAATGCAGTAACCAGATGTCTCATTCAGCAATAACCATGATCACTGCAGAACCCTCCAACTTTACCAGGCAGGGGATGAGAAGCCAACACTGAAACCAGTGTATTCATAATCTCAAGTACACATGCTACAGATCAATATGATTTGTTGAGTACTTGCCACATGAATGTGATTAAAACTACAAAGAAGTTCATCAGGCTGCAGAAAACTGTTCAAATGCCTCATAGAAATAACAGATATATGATATACTCTCTTACCGCATGAGATGACAGAATTTCCTCTTGGATGTTCTCAAAGAGAAGACTGACAACCTCAAAAACTTTCAGTTTGTAAAGGAGTCAGCATACATAAAGGTGAGAAATCTGGAGAAAAGAGAAGATGACAATCAAAAATAGTTGGGAAACAGACCATACCTCTAATGATTTAATATTTTAAACAGATTTGCAGAACTCACATGCAGCTCCTTTTTGCAATTTCTTGTCTTCATTACTCTCAAGGACTTCTCTGTCCTGTGTGTCCTTTGTCTTACAAGGTCACCTTCAATATGAAATGCGGTCTCTCTATAAAAGAAAATGTCTATTTTAAATTGTGTGTTTCACATGTTCCTATTTTTTCTGTTACTCTTTCACCATTCCTGTCCAATTACATCTTTGACACCTCCTGTTGAGTGAAAAGTCAAACCACAGAGGGGAAACAGAGCTGCAAACCGTCTTCTTGGAAGGTGATTACAGGATTCCCTTATAGATGCACCCTGTTAGCAAGTAATGGACCTGAAGAAAAACTAAATGGCAAATCTGTACCCTAGGTATCGTCTGTTGAAAGTGATCAAAGGAAAAAAAGACAGGTCCTGGAAACAAGCAGCTTTGATTTGGTCCTCCTGCGGCACAGGTTTTACTGGTATAGATTAATTATTGCCGTGATAGCTTGTGATGGAAACTAGATGAAAGTGGATGAACCACGACGGAAAAGCAGCAGGGCTGCATGGTGAAGGCCATTGCTGGCAGGCTAACAAATTTGTACAATAAATTTGGGAGGAATTGATAGATAACACAAGAGCTGAAGGAAAACATAGGGCAACTTGATGACAAAGAAAGCTGTGGTTTTGCCTTTATTTTGGAAGAATTGTAATTAAACACAAACATATAACCTATGTTTCTGGAATTTCTTGCGTTATGGATCACTGGAGGTCAGGAGTAAACCAGGGAAGGATCACCCTACGCTTGTCCTTTTCTCATAGACTTCCTCAGGTTTCCACTATGGCCACTGCTGGAGAGAAGTTAAGGCTGCAGATGGGCTACTGGTCTGATGCAGTGGCCTGTGTTTAGACTGGGTTTTATTTCTGCTCCTCTGACTGTATTCACAGACAGTGCAAAGTAGACCACCGAGCAAATGATAAAAAGTGATTTTTATTTTTTTTTTTTTGCAGATACTCAATACCTGTGTTCTTCTCACCATCTCACTGACTACTTACCTTCCCTGAGCCCTGGCTTTGAGAGTGCCAAACACTTCCAGCATTTGACCCAAGTCAGTGCAAAAAATATACACTGTGGTTTTCAGACACTGAACTTCATAGTTCATAGAGCGACACATAGAGTGACACAAGCGCTCCACAAACTTTGTCTTCTGCTCGTCCCAGAAATGTACCAGCCCTCATCACTTCACCCTTGTTGCTCATCAGCAGAACAAGCTTGCTCTACCTCTCCTCTGAGGTGCTGTGGAAATAAACACTGCAAAACCAGCTGGTCACACGGGCACTGTTGTGTCAGTGTGCAAGATCAGTCCGTAAGAAAACCTTCATTCTGTACAGAGCACAGTGTGAGTCAGGAGCCAAAAATAACAAGTTTCGGATATCTGTTCATGCAGTTAGTCCTGTTCAATGAAGCAAGAGGCCAATGAGGAAAGTACAACAGCCACAAAATTCAATTTTGCTGATAAAGCAGTGATCTTTTAAAAATATATTTCTGGTTACTCAAGTAAACTAGATTCGTTTGGTGGACAAATTAATTAAAGTGGTGCACAGGTACCTTATGGGCTTGCTCATGTATGTGTTTATCCAACATAAAAAGGCAGATTCTTTGGGTAATCCACCACATGGTGTGTGGCTTTGATTTACATTTTGTTGTTTGCCATTAGAAAATCATTTTTCAGGCTAGGCTGGGGAATATTACTGCCCCCCACAAATCATGAGACCTTCTTAGTTACCGAGGACATGGTCTTCTTGGAAATAGTGATTCCGTCCCACTCCAGCAGGATCCCATCCTCACCTCCCACCCCCCTCCCCCAAGCTAGTGCACCTTTCCATGCTCTCCTAAGCGATTGATGGTGTGTGTCACCTCCCACCCCCAGATATTAATGGCAGCTACCCCGCAGAGCGAGGGCCTCATCATAAAAGGCAACGGCTCGTCCCTCAAAAGGATGAGGGACCTCTTTCCAGCCAATGCCCATACAGCTGTCCCCAGGCAGTGGCAGTGTGACACCTTCTCCCCTCGCAGGCAGCAGTGCCATAGACCCCACAGCTCCCAGAGGGGAAGACATGCCTCAGTCAGTGCTAGTGCTTTTGCCCTCTCTCTCCTTCATTCCCCACAGTGGTACCTAACCCTCCCTTCACTGAGGGTCCCCCCAGCTGATGCGCACCCTAACGCGTCTCTCTCCCTACCCCCTTCTCCGGGGGGGTGTGACAGCGAGGGCGGGGGGTAGCATTCACCACCCGGCGTTTCCCTCCCGCCGGAGCCCAAGTCCCGGCCCTTCCCGGAGGCACCGGGGACCCTGTCCCGGCAGGATCCCTCGCGGGGCCGGGGCAGCCCGGCGGCGTGCGGCGGAGCAGGGTAGAGGCAGGTCCCGGCGGGGGCCGCCCCGCAGCCCCGGTGAGGGGCTCCTTCCCGCGCCCCCCGCGCCCCCCCGAGCCGCCTGCGGCGCGTACCCCCTCGGCGAGTTTCTTTCCCTCGCTCCCGGCGCCGTTTTCGTTTAGCAGCCGTCGCTTCGAGATGGCAAAAATACGAGGCGAATTTCCCATATTAAA
>VWZL01004236.1:897856-910852 GCA_013396915.1 Stercorarius parasiticus | reverse complement strand
GAAGGGGGGGGCCCCCCCCCCCCCCCCGCCGCTCTTCCCCTACGCCGTCCACCCCTCGCACCCCCTGCCCGGGCTGCCGGCTGGCGCCTGCCACGCTCGCAAGGCCGGGCTGCTCTGCGTCTGCCCGCTCTGTGTCACCGCCTCCCAGCTGCACCCGCCGCCGCCCGCCATCCCCCTCATCAAGGCCTCCTTCCCCCCCTTCGGCTCCCAGTACTGCCACTCGCCCCTGGCCCGCCAGCAGCACTCCGTCTCCGCCGTCAGCGTCGGGCACGCACCGGCGCTCTACCAAGGCGCCTACCCGCTGCCCGACCCCCGGCAGTTCCACTGCATCTCCGTGGGTAAGGGGGGCACGCGTGGGGAGCGGAGGTGGGTGCACGCCCGCATGCTAACGGGGAGGTGATGGGGGTCCCCGGGAGGGACAGGACCCTGCCGAAGGCACATGGGGCGGGGGAGTCCCTGCCCCGCGCCCGCAGGCTGGACGGGGTGTCCCGGCTTCTCTCTCTGCCGGCGCCCCCGGGGGATGCACAGCCCCGCTGCTGCCCGCCGAGACTCCGACCCAGACGGTGGGGACGGGTGGAGGCGGCCCTGGCACCCCGTGAGCTCGGGCTACAGCCCGGCCGCCGCTTGCTGGCTCACCTTCCCCTCGGGGGAGGGAGGGTTTGCGGCCCCGCAGAGCGGGCGGCGGGAGGGGCTCAGAAAGGACCTGCGCTGCGGGGGGGTGCGGCGGCGGGTCCGGCAGGTCCTGACGGTGCGCTCCGCTCCGCAGACAGCACGTCCAGCCAGCTGCCCAGCAGCAAGCGGATGCGCACCGCCTTCACCAGCACGCAGCTCCTGGAGCTGGAGAGGGAGTTCGCCTCCAACATGTACCTCTCCCGGCTGCGGCGAATCGAGATCGCCACCTACCTGAACCTCTCCGAGAAGCAGGTGAAGATCTGGTTCCAGAACCGACGGGTCAAGCACAAGAAAGAAGGCAAAAGCAGTTCCCACCGGGGCGGGGGGGCCAGCCACAGCTGCAAATGCTCTTCCCTTTCCACCACCAAGTGCTCGGAAGACGACGAGGACTTGCGCATGTCTCCGTCCTCCTCGGGGAAGGACGACAGAGGCCTCGCAGTCACCCCCTAGCCCCCCGCACGGCCACCCCGGCTCCCCAGGAACTGTGGCGAGAGCAGGAGGGGGAGTCCTGCCTGCTCCAGTGCTGACATGCAGCCGAAGGATTTTATACCGTTTTGTATAATCTGTGTAATTTACGAAGGACTTTCTCGCCTTTCTAGACCCCCGGCCCATGGGGGCGGGTGTCTGCGTGCCCTGTTGTAAATAAATTGCTCCCTAGGACCCCAGGCGTCCCCCGGTAGTGCTGTCTCCCTTGTCTCCCCGCAGGCGCAGACCCGAGCCGGGGAGGCTCCTCGTAGAGCTCCCCCCGCCCCGAGACAGGTGCGGATGCTGCGCGGCGGCGGGCGGTGCGGGCCACCTGGAGGGATGCTGTCCCGGGGCTCCTTCCGCTAATTCGGCGGTGGCCGAAAGAGGGCGGACGGGGAGGGTCGGGGGCGGTTTGTGTTATTATCTTTTTCTTTTTTTCTTTTTCCCTTTTCTTTCCAAAATTGTTCGCGGTTTTGACTTCGTCGCTGCCGGGCGCGCAGCTGTGGTTGTACCGTTCCGTTCCTTCCCTCCACCCGGGAGATATTTATTTATTTATTTATGTGCAGAGAAACGATGATGGCGATGATAACAATGATGATGGTAACAATAAAAGCTCGTTGGTGGTTTATTTCCTTTCCTTCACGTAGAAAGCAGCCGCTCGGTGTCCGATGGCGTGCGGCGGGAGCGCCGTCGCTCTCCATCCCTCTCCGCCGTAGCCCGGCACCGGGACTCTCCCGCCCCGGCGAGCGCGGATGACGGGGACTCTTCCTTTCTCCTGGCCACGCTGAAGGTATGGGGTGCGGGGGACCCCTGCCCCGTGTCCCGGGGCTCTCCCCGCTCTCTCGGTCCTCGCCGTGAAGCCAAAGGTCGGGCTGGGGTCCGGCTTGGCTGAACAACTTTCCCTTCCCATCACGCCTCCCTTCCCGCTCGCAAGTTTGCGGGAGAGAGCGAGAGACATTATTTGCACACGCCTATACGTACGGCTATAGGTGAATACAAATACCCGGCTGGCGGCTGGGATCGGCTCCTCTCTCCAGGTGCCCGCCGCCGGTACCGGGGAAGGATGGACCCGGCCTCCTGTTAACCTGCCGGTGCCGGTATCAGTCCTGCTGGGGCTCCCGCCTGCACGGCCACCGGGCTCCGGCAGCCCCGCTCCGGCCTCGCAGCCTCCCGACAGCTCCTTGCCGTCGGGGAAGCGAAACGCCCGTTTTTACGCGCGGCTTCTCGGCGGAGAACCCCGGCGGAAAAGCAGCCAGCAGGTCCCGCAGCCCCGGGGGTGACAAACGTGGTGGTGCTGGACGGGCATCTGTCCCCCCCGAGGGTGAGGGACACCCGGAGTCCCGCGGTGCCGCCACCGCTCCGTTTGCGCAGGGAAAAGTCCTTTGTGCGGGGACCCCCGCTCCTCCCGGACTCACGGGGACGCGTTCTCCGGTGGCCGGGAGCCGCCGTCCCTGCACCCGCAGCCGGTGCCCCGGGTCTCCTCGCGGGGCCGGGCGCTGCACCGGCTGTCCCGGCGAGTTTCATGCCCTGCAGCCTGGGTGGGCTTGTGCCGCTGGGCTGCCATCCGTCCCTGCCCGCACCGGGACGGGACCTGCTTTTCATCCCGGAGGAGGTCCGAAATAACCGAGGACACCGGGAAAACCAGGAACGGAGATGTCGATCGTCCCAGAAAATCCCCGTGGAGCAGGTCCACGCAGAGCCAAGCTCCGTGTGGGGAGCTGTGAGTTCGGGATTCCCGGGCACCGAGGGTGAAGACAGAGCTGGTAAAATTGCCACTGCTGGCACAGCCTCAAGTCCTGTCCATAAAACATGTCACGCTCTGCCCTTCCCAGGTCACTGCAGCTATTTGTATAGCTGTGGGGCCAGGTGACTTACAGGCTCCTGCAGCTCCATCCCACAGGTGAGCAGAGAGCATGGCCCTGCAGAGCACAGGGCACTGTGGACCCCTCAGGACACCCCAGGATGGAGTGAGGTGTAGGGGACCACAGAGACGTGGCAGTGTAGGACAGGCACAAGGCAACACCCATGCCCTGCCGTGACTGTCCTGATCTGTGTTCCCCCTGGCTGGAAGATGGCAAGGGCAAGTGCCACACCATCAAGTTTGGGACATGGGGACAAAATGTTTGGGCTTCTCCTCTCCTTGGGGGCCTGCCTTCACCCACTGCCTCCTGCGACCCTTAGACCTCTGGCTTCTCCCTCCTTGCTTCCTCCTCTGTTGGCTCCCACATCACCTGGCTGAGATGAGATGGCCGGGCAAGCTAGTGGTTAGGACACTGTGGGCAGCTTCTTTCTGGCTCCTTTTCCCATGGCTGTTGGGGATAGACTTGGCAGATGAGGAATCAAAACCTGATCTTGCTACAGGAGTCAGTCTCTCTCATTTGGTGCTTGGCCCCATAATGTTCCCTATGTGTCTTTCCTTCCCCAGTGGCCCAATTCCAACAGGAAAGACCCCTCAGTGGACTCTAATTGGCTCAGCAGGGCCCTGCAGCCTCTCCAGCGCTCGCCTCCCTTCCTGCCCACATTTACCAGACTTGTTTTGAAAAGTCATTGCAAAATAGACAGACAGAAACAGCTTAATGCGAGTTTTCCAAGGGGTCTGGCATCTCCTAAACAGGGCCCTGGCACTGAAGTCAACGAGCATCCGTAGAGGCGTGTGTGTGCTCCTTGTGCCTGTTCAGTGGCATGGGATTGAGCCAGTTGGCTGGCAGTGGGATGTGAGGAACACTAACACTGGGCATTTGAGTGCCACTATTGAAGTGCTATTGTGGCAGTTGTGTTGAAACCCTCGACATCCTTGTCTGCCAGCACATTCCCACCATCTCTCTATCCCTTCACGGCATAAGCACTGATACAAAAAAAAAAATGTGTGTCCTCACACTCTTTTCTTGGGGCTGAGCGGGGGCAACCAGGGACAGTTTTTCCCGCTTGTGATAGGGATGAGGAGGCAGTGGCACTGCCCACCCAGCTCGCTCCTCACCCGCCGTGAAACCTGGGCAGCAGCATGCAGGCACCTGGGGGACAAACACACTTTGTCCTGTGGGACCGGAGCTGCTGGGCTCCTTCTGGGGAGCAGCTAGGAGGCTTTCTGGGCATGCGGGTGCAAGTTCGCCAGCGCATCCTCACTGCAGGCACAGCGGCTGTGGGCTGCGAGGGAGAATTTTGCAGTGATGCTGTCCCAGTGGGCACACACTTTATGGAGAGTGTGTGGACACATGTGCCTGTGTCCTTTATGGACTGAGTTTGTCAGCCAGACAATTTAGGACTAATCCTCGTCCCTAAAAGGTACCTCATATATGTAAAGTAGCAAAGAGAATTCCCCTGTATGGTATAATTTTGTCTGAGCAGCAGTAGAGTATCACAATGGATGCCCCCAACAAGACAGTATTAATATTCTCCGATACATGCTGGCCTCTGCTGCAGACCCTGTGTACCTTGCAAAGCCCAGTGGGGCTCTCAGGGCACTTGACAGTCATTATGCCACATCCACATGCAGAGATAATCCCTCCTTAGTTGGGCATTTTTCTAATTTAGTGAGAAATCATTACAGCAAATGCTCAGAGTGTCATTTTCAAGGACTCTGGGGTTGGGCAAATTAAAGTCATTTTGCTGTGGGAAGAGCGTGGGCACCTCTGCTAAAGCGAATGTCATAACACGCCAATTTTCAACTTTCTATCTCTAGTCATTTTGACGGCAGGTTTCTGAAAGTTACTTAAGCATTTTAGCATCTAAAATGCCCGGTCTCTCCTGATTGTGACGGGAACCACATTTGCAAATCCACAAAGAGAGTCTGAATAATTTCCAGTATATACATTTTTGACCATATTTCTATCTAGAAGTTGCGCTATTTCTGCCATGGCATGCAGAGAGGAGACTCTTTGAATGTTATTGAGGCTTTGAAGACTGTGTCCCAGAGCAGAGGTGGCTATCCTGGCAGGGGAAGAAGGACAGAAGATGATGCTGGTGTTCGGGGCTCCCACACCCCATCCCATCACATACGCAGCCACCCCTCCTTTGCCAATTCAGGGACAAAATATGAATATGAGAAATGATGAATACCTGGAAAAAACAATGGTTTGGAACGAAGAATCTTTTCAACACTACATACCCATGTACTTATAGCATTCATAATATTAATTTGCCTTATCTGGCTTTTATATTTATGTGATTTTAATTTTTATCTGTAGACCTTATTTCATTCCACACAAAGGCTGCATCAAATAGATTTACAGCTGAAAGCATGTATCGGTATTTTAAGTGTTGTTGCTCTTAGCCACAAAACTAATATTATTCACATGGGAATTTCATAATTCAGTTTATCTGCAGTTAACATATTTACACAGTGTTGGCTCTGAGCTGGCCCCATGGATCTGGAATAGTGTTTAGAGTAAATGGACTGGTTTTGCTTTGAAATAGCGTTACAGCAGGTGTTTCTTTCACTCTTGTTTACTTGGAATGAATCCTACCTATGAATTTACCGGGATAACAAGGCTTCATTTTTCATCCATAAATTCCTGAGAAAGGCAATGAAATTTGATTCTGTAATGACGATATGATTTTGTCTGTGAATGTGATTACTTTAAAATATAGGTGGGTGTTAACTAAAGACTCCAAATAAAATGTTTTTGTATGATATGCTGAATGATTTGAAGACAGGTACATCAACTGTAACTGTCTCTCAATTACATTAATTCTGAAAGTGGTTTTGCTATGAACACAAAGTACTCATTTATCGGGATGTAATTATGCAAGATCAGGAGATCTCCTGGGATACTGACACTGATGATGACAGCAAATGGCTGGGCCTGTTGCTTAATGGGGCTGTAGCCAGACAGGAGTGACCGCCTGCCACTGGACAGATAGCTACGCTGGAACTACCCTATACACCCTATACACTATATAACCCATATATACACTAGTATATATAGATTTTTTTAAAAATTAAAAACAACCCCCAAAAAAACTAAAAGAAGTGGTAGCAATGATCATAAACAGGGAAAAAAAATCTTAATTCTTAAGTTTGCTATATCCCCTTTCTCATTCTGCTGCAATTTTTCTCAAATTTCCCTTTTCCCTCTTGAAAATTTCTGTTAGGCTTGTTCCCAACAAAGGACACATTGAAAAAGAGTAGGTTTCCATCATATATTTATTATTGGTCTATATAGACCAAATTGGAAACACGCATCAAAAGAATCTCAGGATGGACCCAAAATGTGCCTTGGGGACAGTGGCTCCTGTCAGGTGTGTCCATTCTCTTCCTCAGCCTCAGCTTTCCAATTATTAAAAAGTACTAGCATCAGTCACAGGCTATGAATACATTATTTTAGGAACTTTGCAGCCAGATGGGTAGTGGCTCCCATGCTTAAACATAGATGTGTACTGGTATTTTAGATCTTGGGTGGGAGTATCTGGTCTGGACTGACCTCCAGTTGCTGCTCCAGAAAGACCTGGGTCTGCTGCAGGTAGGTCCTTTCTGCCAGCCTGGCGAGGACAACACAGCACATCTGAAATAGCAGCAGGCACACATCCAGACACGTGAAACGGTTCTTGACAGGAGAATTTACACCTGAAGCACAAGGAGAGATGACAGATGCAGCCAGGTTGCTGGAGAGAATACATGGCAGCAGTGACCGCCGGTGCAAACACATCTGGATGTAGCTTGATTTAAAAAGATTTAAATAACCTGTGTGGAGGGCTAACTGCCTCTACTTGACCAATCCTGGCCTGGGTAGGCTAAAAAACTGTGCAGTGTCTTGGATCACGCTTGTTTTTCTTAAGAAACTCCTTTCCCTTCAATGTTCAGGTAAATACCAAAGAATACCAGATGATCCACAAAGACCTACAAGATGTGCCTGTGGGTGTTTGGGTGGTTTGTAGTGTGCGAGGCAGCGCAGAAGAATTAAGCAGACGTATGGTAAAATGTGTTTTTGTGTGTTGTTTGGGTTTTCTTTAAAGCCATATTCGTTTTGCACTTAGAATAATACAAACCCAGTGGAAATCTGCTGGAATCAGCAACTCTGAGGAGAAAACATCTCCACAGGCCAGGTGGTGCAGTGGAGGTACAGGGACTGAATTCGTTACCTGAAGAGTGACACAAATAGGTGCCTGGGAGCCATCTCATTCAGTCTGCTCCCTGGCCTTCGCACTAGACAAGACTCTTTCAGACCAGAACTGTCTCTTTACTGGTGTCCACATCTTGATAATGGCACAGGGGGAGGTAAAGTGTCAGAAGGGTCCTTGTCTGGAATGGTTTCTAATAGGAGTGACAACTGGGATGATGAGACTGCAGAAGATGATGGGCATATGTCTGATCTGGGAAGGGTGTCCCAAACCTTTTCCAAGGTTGTGCTGGACCAATTCACTCTGTCGTTTTGCAGACTTGGGTCAGCTCCGCTCTTTGCTCACAGAAGCCGGCCTTGCGTGAAGGGGGACAGAGCACACCATCTGATCACGCTGCTTCGCTGCAGAGCAATATTCAGATCGGATTCTGTGCTGGTGCCTGCAGATATTCGTTTCCCAATGCTGGAAAAGCCACCAAGGCTTGTTATGGATGTTACATATGCAAGTGACGAGTTGAGTTTTTAATAAGGAATGTGAATAGCCATGCAAATCACCATGGGCAGGATCTGGAGAGGGCAGGTATCTCACTAGATCGATATTTCACCCTTGGTGTTTACCACTGACTTTTGCTTGTGTAGTTCATCAGATAAAGTAACCATGTTAGAAACTGGGCTTGGAACAACTGGATTTAAGTTCTGGGGCACATCTTTTTTATATTTTAAAACTCTATTAATAACTCTCCTTTTTTTATTTTTTTTGTTTGTTTAGCTTATAGTGTGCTATGGCAGCACAGCATACCGGCCATGTTTGAATCTTATCTTAGCTCTAGTTCTTCTATGCTTTGCAGGTTTCTTTACTTTGATCGGTGGGATACATGGCAGCAATCCCCCCCACCCCGCCCCCGAAGTAAAGGACTGGTGTTTTGTCCACATCTGCTTCAGAGGGATTTGTGCTCTTTATTATTTTAGGTGTTGGTGCCAAAAATCCCAGCTGTTCCAGCACCCCAAAAGCCTGCTCTGCTCCTGCACATCTGCTTAGCTTCAGCTCCAGGGCTTCCAGCCTCCCCATCCCTGCACTGACGGGTGATATCCCCATCTCCCTCGCTGACCCCATCTCCATCTTTGCATCCCTTGGCCATTTTCTCCCATCATTCACAATTCTTCTCCCACTTTCTGTCTTCTCCCCAGGCCCCATCCTTCCGGAGACCTTCTGGGGTTCTGTTTCACTCCCAGCCCTGCCTGCACAACTGTTGAAGACAACACTTAGGTTGCCAGCAGTGGTAAGCAAGCAGAGCTTCAGTCAGTGCAGGGCACCCACATGAATTTGTACAGCTTGCCAGCTGTGTGCATCACTCACAGCCAGGCTGGCTTCCCTGTACACAGCATCCTGGCACGGCTCTCCGTGCACCCCTCCGACCCACCAGCTCCTCCCAGACACCACTGCTTTCACCCTACACACCCGTCCTGGTCCTTCTGCAGCACCACCAGCTCACTCAGCTGAGTTGAATCCCTGTCGTGACTGTTATCTCTTCTTCTACTAATCTATCTTTTCTCACTTCTCCATGTATTTCTACTTTTCTTTCCTGGATTTCAGTCACCTGTTTAAAGTTAAGCACTTGCTTAAATACTCTGCCAGAGCAAGCCCTAGATTTTCTTAGGTTGTTTTCCACCCTCTGTTTGATAACTACCCCCCTACCCATTTCCCCAGAATATATGGGGGACATATATCCAGCTCTTATGTTTAATTTTACACACAGTTTAGTTTACACTTCAGATGAAACATGCTACAAAAAGCGAAACACTCTTCTTCTTTCTCTTCCTTTCTTTCTCTTTAGTTAAGCATACATGTAAAGAAACCTTTCAATGGGTTTGCAGAGCCCGAATACAGTAGAGTGACACAAAGCATTCTGGATATTGCTATGCAAATGACATGCCAAGAATGTTTAGACTGTACCTTGAAGCAGTAAACAAGTTGATTGTCATGGTGTCATGGTAACTAGAGCTGGATCCGCTTCATACGAATGAGGTCCCAACCTTCGTTTTTATTTGGATTGCTAAAGCAACTCAGTGGTCCAAAGCTCATCGCCCTGCTGGTCCTCTGGAGAGCCAGAGGTACAGGAATGGCTTCATGTATCAGGACACCATTTAAAATGAGACAATGAGCTACTCTGACACACAACTTCAGGTCACCGAGGATATTTAAACGTACACAGATCTGAGTTGGGAGATGCTGTCAATGCCACAGGGATTTGCCCTGTGCCCTGGGCAGCATTGCTGTCCCACCGGTGTAGTTACAGTCTGCAGACTTGATATTTGGGGGTGAAGAATCTTGTGGTTTTAAACTGGTGAACTGCTCCCACTTCACAAAAGCATGGAAGTGTGGAAGCAGGAGAAGGCAGTAGGACTCTTCTGTGAGCAGCATCTCTATGTGGGTCTGAAGGGTCAAGACCTCAGACTGATGGTCAGCAGCCTGTATTGCCCACTTGATACATGATTTCTTGCCAAGAAGAGCCGTGACCATTTCCCTGGTTTTGACTCAGCCATCCTTCCCTGGGTAGCAGGGAAGCTCTCTAAAGCCACAGGAGAATCACACTGATGACTTAAAGATCGCAGAGTTGTTTTCCTAACCTTGTAGCTCAGGGCTGAACTATTCCAGGCTCATTTACCAAAGTAAATGCACTCCTGGAAATTGTTCATCCAAGCTGAGCTGCCACAGGCTTGGCTCCAAACCTCATCTTCTCCTTCTGCAAACAGAAGATGCTTTCACCAGCCAAACCAGCAACATGGCAACACTGTCCTGCTCTACAAAATAAACTTACTAGGGTTTCCTGGATGGCTGTGGCAACATAGGCTCGAGATTAAAAAAGTCTCCTTACACTGAACACTCAAAAAATACCTTTTTTGAAGAGCGTGTGCCCAATGGTAAGTGCCATCTGACCTCAGAGCAATAATTTGCCAAAGGAATTTGTCCTTTTTGCACTATTTGTCACTGTAGATCTAGGCTTTAAGGGGTATCCCAGAGCTGCTGAGCCAGCCTGGTGCAGACCACAGGGACTGACCCAGGACTCAGCTTGCTGCCTCTCTCTGTTGGTTCTTCAAACCCACACTGCCTGCAAACAGCAGAAGCAGAAAAGCAACTGTACTGGGTCAAACCAAATATCCATGCTGACTCTGGCAGTGGACAAATGCAGAGGTCTAGGGTTGACTGCAGGAACAGGTCTGATGTATATGATATTTCTCCCAGGTTCCATTTGCAGCTCAAGTGACTCTTGAGGTTTTCTATGAAACCCCTATGAAAATGTCACCTACGACTGTGTCCTGTATACTGGCACCCATGTAACCCTGCTTGCTGTGTGTTGGGCCCTTTTCTGTGATTGTGTTGGTTTGAAATGCTACACCCTGCAGCCCTGTTCCATCTCTTGTTACCTGAGTGGACCTGCAATGATCTCTCTGAACCGCTCACGTGCAGCTCCCTAACTCACAGCATCAACAAGAGGATGGGAATCCTCCCACCAGCTGCAGGAACTGCACTGAAGATGCATTGCAGCTGCTTGGCCAGACTCCCCTTCCAGAGTCAGAGCAGAAGAACAAGCCATGGATGGCAGGAGTTACCTCCTGCTGCAGGACATGTCTCAGCCAGACCACCTGAATCAAGACCTGAAAACCATTGCAATGAAGGCAGTCTAGAAAGAGCATAGTTGGATGCACTCTCAATACCAGGAGGGAAGCAGGGAGATCCCTGGGGATTTATTGCTCGCTGAACTAACTTCCTTAGTGGGAACAACTGCATTTACACAGCTGTACTTAAATAACTCAGTTAAGGAACTTGGAGGCAGTGGCACTGAAGAGCCGCTGGGACAGATTCTGGAGGGGAACCATCTTCAGCTGGATGCAAAAGTGGGGACTGAGCATAATCCAAACACGGTGAACCAGTTTCATAACTGGTGTAAGCCTATTCAGCAGTGTAAGGCAGAGTAGAATGGGATCTAGAGGAAGAATCTCCATGGCTGCGAAATGAGCACATCCACCCCAGTCCTGCCCTTCCTGCCCAACTCCAGGCCAGAGCTATGGGAATGAGCATGTGACCAGGGAATTTTTCTTCCCTGTTGCTCATTGGCCACTGCAAGGTTTCCTTGGAAGTAGCTCATGGGAAGTATGAGCACCCTATAGGAACAAATCAAACCCTGGCCTGTGGAGAGGGTGGAAGGGATTTACCCCAACCATCTAAACCCATTACTGAGATAATTGAAGTGCTGTCAGGGACCAGGAACTTACATCTGATTAACTGACTACAAAATGTCTTCCCTGGCACCTTTGATCCTGAAATCTAGCAAAGCCTCTTATGGTCTTCACAAACTCATCAGTGGGAAAGTCTTTGTTCCTTACTGAAACACTGCTTTCCCTGAAGCACAATCTGGACACTGTTTTATCTGGCAAGTGCAGTTCTGGAAGGTTCAGCAAATATAGTAGAGCGATCGATGCTGTATTCAGCATGGCTGAGGTAGGCACCAGAGCCCAGATCAGCTGGAGAGAGAGTTGAAGGGCCATATGTCCCCTCCGCTGCACACTCCAGGCTGCTCAATGGAGCTGTGGAGCCATCCCTTGGGAGATGCTAGCTCCAGCCAGAAACTCTGTTACACTGTAGCATCACAAGTGTGTGTAACGGAAGTCAACCGCTGATCCTAAAAAGCGCTCTTGGATTGCCCATCCATGATCTGAGCAGACCGAAATGCGGGGTGGTGTTCGTGTGCATATAATGCTTCCAGGTGGGTATGACACGCTTTTCCACTGAGATTTGAAGAACCCTTTGGCCAGCTCCGCTAAATCTGCAATGGGTGCATCTGCAGAGAGGGAGAAGAACCATATTTTCACTCTCAGTGTAAAGATGTCCTTAAAGCACATTCTGGCTGGCAGAAGTTCCCATTTATGAGCAAGCTCTTACCTGTCCAAGTACTACTAAAGACCCAGCAGTCTCAGTGTCCAAGCTGCCGGCTCTGAGCTTTCTCCCCTGTTACATTACAGCAAGAGCTCCTATGAGATTTGAGCATCAAGCAGTGAGCAGGTGATAGGAATACCTTTTCTGTCTAAGGACATGGCCCAATGCATTTTCTTCATGGAGAAATGTCTTTATTTCTTCATTCGTATTAACTAGTCCAGAGTAACTCAGCATGGCTGGCAAGCCCTCTCCACTAGCGACTTCACAGACTTCTGTTTGGGACACGTTATCTCTGGGTGGTGCTGCATTGTTGGTCCAACACAAGGTCCAGGTTGTTCCATGGGTTGGTGTCAGCATCCAGCATGCCGTCTGGGCCCATTGCCTGTATGTGCCATGGCTGAGCTCAGACCCCTCTGAAGGCTTCTTGGGATATGCTTTTTACCTTTGGAATCCCTCCTCTGCTTGGTTACGGGTGTATTTGTGGGGTCATGTGTCAGCCAGCAGGGACCACTTGCCACCTGGAAAGTCCCAGGCAGCTGTTCCAGGTGGCAGGTTTACAGAGCTCAGAGTACGAGCTGGCCAAACCAGGCAGGTTGGGTGTTCTCCCTCCTTAACTTGCCCAAGGTGCTGGTATCTTTTATCCCTGGCTGCATTTTTAAGTAGTATCTCCAAGTAGTCTCTGGCTGCTCCTGAGCCCTGAGAAGAAATACACCACCAGCACCAAGTCTGCCTCCAGAGCTTGCTTTCCCTGGCTTGTGTAACATGCTAATCCTGGTGGCTGCATCCTTCCCCTACTGCTGTCTCATCGCCCTTTGCACCCTTCCTGTCCCAACTGCCTGGAGCCATCTCTGGGCTCTTCTATTCATA
>VWZL01004236.1:869516-892583 GCA_013396915.1 Stercorarius parasiticus | reverse complement strand
GATGCGTCTCCCTCCTTCGGGGCTCCTTAGGCAGGGCCAGGGGGTGCCATCTCACACACCACCCCCCCCGGCAGGACAGACACAGGTCCGAAAGGAAAGGGATGGTGGGGGGCATGTGAGCAGTCGGTTCCCGGTTGGCACTAAGGTGGAAGCGGCGGGGGCGGGGGGATGAAGGCGACCCGGAGATCCTGGGATCGAGCCCTTCCCCAGCTGCACCGGCACTCGCTCTGGAGTCTCCCCCCACGCCACCAAAGGCCGTCCGAGGCCCCCAGCTCCCCGCCGCCGGCGGTGCCCCTTTCCCCGGCCCGCCCCGTCGAGCGGAGGCACAGCGCCGCCAACCGTGGGGCCGCAGCGCCCCCTAGCGGCGGCGGGAACCGCCGCCCCGACTTGTTCGATGCTGAAGAGGAGGAGAAGAGGTTCTTCATCACGTTGTTCCGTGTCAGGGTAGCAAGATTCCTCCTTGGTTTAAAAACCAAGGTATGAAGAGGCTGGCGCCAGTAATGTTTTTTTGGTTTTGTTTTTTTTTTTTTTACACAAGATGATTCAAAACTGCCCCATTCCCTCAGGTCCAGGTGCTTTCTCAGCAGAAGGACGTGTTATACCTGTGAGCCTGGAGTAGAACAGAGGGCAACCTTCTTGTGGCAGGGCAGAAATGCCCGGGGGAGGGTTAAGGGTTAGCTGTCAGCAGGACTGGAAGAGACAGGGAGCATCTCTCCAGCGCTCCTGAATGTCTCTGTGACAGCGGCCAGTTAGAGGGAGCTGCTCTCTTCTGTTTTTTCCTTAATTTTGCAGTTTGACCCTGTGTGAACCTAGAAGAGGCTCTGGGAAAGCCAGGAGATGCCTGGGACAGCTAGGAGCTTTCTAGGATCAGTTACTCCTCATTTCTTCAGCACGGAAAAGTCTTGGGAGCACTTAAGCGTTACTACTTAAATCCCACTGGAATCTGGGTTAAGCATAACCATAAGGACAGCCCTAAATAATGCTACGCTTAAGGCAAGGCATGATGTTGCAGCTGAGTATTGCTAGCTGCTGCTGAACTGCCATCCCCCTTCTCCTTAAAACCAGTAACACTCCAGGGCTGGGTACCCGATCTAATATAAGCTCTGTCGAAAACACATTAAAGAGCTATCTGGAGCTGTGTTATAGACTTTTAAACTACTGGCTAAGCATGGAAGGATATTAAGGGACAATGGGACCTGGGGTGATTAATCCTGGAGTAAGAAAGGTGTGAATGTGGCCATAGCCCAGCACACATAATGACTCTGGATAAGGAAACCACACACCTGTGTGCCCACAAAGGGATGGTGATTCAAGAGAGATTATCAATATTAATATGACATTAAGTCTTCAAAGGTAAAACAACTTCAGGATGATACATCAGATTTTCAGATGTCTCGGCACTGGCCACACCTGGCTTTCAGCAGAGTGAACAGGACAGGTGATGCTTTCTACAGCATCTGGTTGAAAATAAGTCTGGAAATGGTGGGACAATGCTTTTTTAAGAGCAGAGCCAAAATCAAACCCAAACTAATGTGCTGCAATTTCATTGCTTTTGTTGTTGTTTCAAAGTTGGCTAGCCCATTTAAACTCAATTAGAGAAATTGGGCCAATGTCCAGACAAACACATTTGGAAGTGAAAAGTCTGTAAAACATTCAAATTTAGGTTGGGACAAAGGGGAGATTAAATTATTTTCTGAATGTGACTGGAATTTGACAACTAGAATGCTGTTTGGAGCACACTTAGGACCAAGGTTATTTTTCCCTTCTACTTTTGCAGACTTTTGAAAAATACCAAAAATGAGCTAAGAAGCGACCCTGCTGAATGCTTACTATGATGGATTCACAAAAGCCCTGGCTGATCCCAGTGGAAGTTTCCCCTCCGGACTCTGGCTAACATACTGGGAGCAGCGGGAAGGTTCCCCTCATTCCAAGTGCTTGCTTATTTCAGAAAACAGCACGTCCTAATTTCCCATGGCTTCTTTTATACTGTTGCCACATCCTCTGAACTGTGTCCCTGCATGGGATGACCTTTGCTGGCTGGCTGGTGGCATGTAATGCCTTTAGGGCACACAGCATGCAGAGGAAGGGATGATCTGCCCCTCTTTGCCTTTTAGAGTCTGTGCCATGCAATAACGAGGGCTTCTGAGAAACAGAAAAAGAAAGAAGAAGAAAAGAAGAAGAAGAAGAAGAAAAAGAAAAAGAAAAAGAAAAAGAAAAAGAAAAAGAAAATGAAGAAAAAGAAAAAGAAAAAGAAAAAGAAAAAGAAAAAGAAAAAGAAAAAGAAAAAGAAAAAGAAAAAGAAAAAGAAAGAGAAAGAGAAAGAGAAAGAGAAGGAGAAAGAGAAAGAGAAAGAGAAGGAGAAAGAGAAAGAGCAAGAGAAAGAGAAGGAGAAAGAAAGGAAAAGGAAAAGGAAAAGGAAAAGGAAAAGGAAAAGGAAAAGGAAAAGGAAAAGGAAAAGGAAAAGGAAAAGAAAGAGGAAGAGGAAGAGGAAGAAGAAGAGGAAGAGACCCCTGAAATTCCAGTGGGATGACCTGACTCAGAGTCACATTTCACGTCATGGACTGGCTGTGACCCTGTGGCCCTCGTTGAGACCCCAGGGCGAACATGTTCCCTGTGCAACAACATTTTTTAGCCCAGTGGTCTCCAAACCTTTTTGATTGCACAGCTTTATCAGTAAAAAATATTTGAGCACGTACTCCCGATCTATATGTATTTATTCACAAATTATGTACATGAGCTACATTATTATATATTATGTATATTATAAAACATAAAAACCAGAAATTAAAATGGATGTGATAAAGGTGAAATAAACACTATTAAAATTTAACTTTATTTTGTTTTGTTTTGTTTTGTTATTTTATTTATTAATGGTTCAAAAACCGTTTTCTTCCCACATCCCACTGGATTGTCTTGCACACACCTCACTTTGGGGACGACCACCTTAGATCCTGGCAGAGATAGCAGAATTTAGGTTCGGTGATGACATGAAATGAAGAGCCATCAGTCCCATGTCCCTTTAGATGTATTGTCCTGAGAGGGCTTCCAGCCAGTCAACTCAGTTCAGATGCAGTGGATCATAGCACAAAACGTGATCCCTGTTCATGGCAGTGGGAATTTATGTATACGTCAGTGATGGGACAGATTCCCGGGCTCTTCTCCTCCAGTATCGGATGTCCTAGCATTCATCTGCAAAACCACAGGTGCACAAGGATCACAGTGTTATTTTGAGGTGACTACTCCGCCTGTGTCAAGACCAGAAACATCAGGTGCCCAATCCATCAGTAGGACCTCTGCTGCCAGGGATGGCCACCTGACCTCGGGGAATGGCAGTGTTCTTAATTGGAACAGCTAACTCTCCCTCTTGAGCCCATCTAGTCTCTATTATTTCCCATCCAGTGACTCACAGAAAATGACATGGACCTGGACCTGACCTGAGCAAAGCCTTTGACACTGTCCCGCATGACATCCTGGTCTCCAAGCTGATAAAATATGGGTTTGGTGGATGGAAAATTCAGTGGATAAAGAACTGGCTTGACGGCCACACCCAAAGAGTGACTGTCACTGGGTCCATGTCCAGGTGGAGGCCAGTGACAAGTGGAGTCTCCCAAGGATCAGTACTGGGACTGGTCTTGTTTAACATCTTCATCAGTGACATGGAGAGTGGCATAGAGTGCACCCTCAGCAAGTTTGCCGACGACACCAAGCTGTGTGGGGCAGCTGACATGCTGGAGGGAAGGGATGCCATCCAGAGGGACCTTGACAGGCTGGAGAGGTGGGCCCATGCCAACCTCATGGAGCTCAACAAGCCCAAGTGCAAGGTCCTCCATCTGGGTCGGGGTGATCCCAAGCACCGATATAGGCTGGGCAGTGACTGGCTTGAGAGCAGCCCTGAAGAAAAGGACTTGGGGGTGCTGGTGGACAAGGGGCTCAATATGAGCCATCAGTGTGCGCTNCCAGTATCTTAAGGGGGCCTACAAGAAAGCTGGTGAGGGATTTTTTAGGATGTCGGGTAATGGTAGGACTAGAGGGAATGGATTAAAACTGGAGATGGGATGATTCAGATCGGATGTTAGGAAGAAGTTCTTCACCATGAGGGTGGTGAGACAGTGGAACAGGTTGCCCAGAGAGGTGGTGGAAGCCCCATCCCTGGAAGTTTTTAAGTCCAGGCTGGATGGGGCTCTGAGCAGCCTGGTCTAGTGGGAGGTGGCCCTGCCCATGGCAAGGGGGTTGGAACTAGATGATCTTTATGGTCCCTTCCAACCCTGACAATTCTATGATTCTATGACATCAAAGTTGGCTCCAGATGCGGACAATATTAAGTATTTATCCCATTTAAATTAGGAAGTGGCAACAGCGCCACAGGAGTTGTCATTTCACCTTGTGTTACTGAAGATACAAACCCCATAACAAACCCTGTTGTGAAGACAGATGGAAATTTACAGAGATATCAAGATATTACAAAGACCAAGAAAAAATGCATCAGCACAACTTGGTATTGGAATGGAGGAGGTTACCCTGGCGGTGGGAGGGTGATGGAGGGCACACCTCTGATGCCTGAACACTGAAACTGAGTACCAGACCTCAGCAGGATCTAGGACCACCTGCCACCTGCTAGTGGGCATAGGATGCATTTCCAACAGCTCCATTTTTCCAGATCAGGAGAAAGTTTTAAGCAATTATCACGGTGTATTAGGAAGTATGAGCTCCTGGGATGGAACAGGTGCAAGTGGACTTATCAGCTTTGGCAAATGGAGTAGCGGAGATGTGGAGGGAAAGCTGCAAGCCCAGGTAACAGCATGCTGCCTCCAGAGCATCACTTGTCATCATCAGAGAATTTGGAATTATATGGTACAGAAATGTCACGTTTACAAAATTGTCATTGCTATAGTTCACCAGCAAAGAAAGTTGTATGGAACTTAGTCCTTTAAATTTTTCTGTTTTGTAGCTTAGGAGGCCCTTAGAAGTTATCTGGTCTGCCAGGAGCCTGTCCTAGCATGGTCACTGACTGTGCCTCCTGTGGGGACAGCAGGAGAGGAGCAGAAGCACATCCCTCAGCAGTCCTGCGCCTGGTTGTGCTGTCCCCCTTCCTCTGGGAGCAGGCAGGCTGGGAGGCAGGAAGCCTGGCTGTAACACTGTTTCCAGCTGAAAAGCAGGCAAGGAGGAAAAGGGAATAAATGAATTTCCTGATTTTTTTTTCACAGACAATAAAAGGGTAGGGGAATAGCAGTCTTAGCCATGAGCCCCTCTGGCCAGCACAGGGAGGAGGTTCCAGCCTCTCCCATTCTGGTTCTTTGGGGCAAATACCTCTGTTACACATTTCTGTGTTCAGCCAGCAGTGCCACCTGCAACCCCTCCTCCTTACTTACCCCTGACTTACACTCAGCTCCAGTAGCCTTCTCCTCACTGGGAAATGTCCTGATTTAAAACATAGCTATGACATCTGGTCTCGTCGTCACTGATGCAGCTGTTGCAAGCTGATTTTCAGACTGTGCCATGAAGCAAAAGCTTCTATCCTTTCTTTGTGTCTTTTCATCTTGCACAAAACCATTCTTGTGCTGTAGCTAAGTTGGCATAGATACACTGTATAGCCCTTGAGTTCACTCCCGTCTTTAGAAAACTGTTAGCTCTCCATACAGCAATTAGCTCTTCCCACAGTGTATGTGAATACGTTGCTCCAGGCTATTTGAGTTCTGCATCATGTGCATAAGCTTCATCCTTACCTCCTGTTCTTCGCTGCATCCATAACTCCTCTTCTTGGTTCGTTCTTCAACTCCACTATTTTTGTGCCGCAGTCTGAGACCGGTGGGAATGGCACTGCCATTGGAAAGCACGCTTTGCCAGCAAATGTGCTGGGAAGTTTCTGGGAGCAGTGATCTCCTTGTGTTGTCATCACCCAGTGGATTTACATGTCGCTGTAATGAGAATGAACAATAAGCGGCTGCTTGTCATTAAAAATGTCCTGGGTCCATCCCTGGAGGGAAGGTTCGGAAGCGGACAACCTTGGCAGTTTTTAGTTTCTGCTTTGAACAAGACAATGAGGAGAAGACAGTTGTCAAAAGACATAAAAATGGTGCAATCTAAAGATTTATAATTAAATTAGCAGTGAATATCTCGTCTTACACAGACAGGCCTTGGAAAAGTTTGACATAAAAGATTTGCTATAAAACTATGTTGAGGGAAGGGAAACATAAGGAAGTTTTAAGAGATATGTATATCAACTATAAAGAGGTTGAGTACTTTACTCTGTATTCCAGCCATGGCTATGTTTATGTTGCAGTTAACCTAGGTTTCTGTGCTCAGGTTAGTCCCACCTGATGTAAGAGAATTCACTGCACAGCCCACAACATTGCTATGTCCTCTCTTCTTGCACATGCCAGCTGGTGTCCCTGCGAGGGCACAGCTCACCATTCTTTGCTTTGGGACACTCTGAGACTGGCAAAATCAACTGAAACATCTGTGAAATACTACTCTTATTCTGGGAGGAACCATGGGAAGAGCATGGAGGATCTCCTAGCTCTTGAGTGAACCAGTCTGTGTTTGTGCTGTGAAGCAGGTGGCTCCAGACATGTTAGTACAAGGGTTTCCATCACTGCAGCCAAGTAGAAAGATTGCCACTGTCATAGCAGAGAGCTCTGAGAAGTTGACCAGTGGCTTCTGGTAAATCTTAACTCGGCAACATGATATAAATCATTAAATACAGACTAGGAAGAGCTTGAGCGATGTACCCTTGCTTGGCCACACTGCTTAGGTGTTACCTCCCTCCCTGTTGCTGTTATGGACAGACCTCTCCACCCAGCTCCCTGCAAAAGGAAAGGTTAGTGCACTGCAGGGTGAGCAATAAGCCATTCAGTGCCATTTGGCACCTCTCTGCCTGGGAGTGTACAGACATGGTTTTAATGACCCCCAGGGGTCATTAAGTGAGGAAGTAGCGAGAGCTACTGCCTTACAGCCCTCACTGTCAGTCCTACTTCTGACGTAGTGGATACGAGTTTGCTCCTGAACCTCAAATGCTCCAGTTTCCTCCTTGACATACAAGTGCGAATACTCTCTGAGATTGGGTTTCCATTAGCATTATGGACTGTGCACGCAATGATGAAGTGAAAATAATGCTCTAGAGAACTTCCCATGCTACGATACACTATTGGCTTCATCTTCCAGGCTGTGTTAAATCACTGCCTGCTAAACACGCCCCCTCTTCCATCTCACCCAAGGCAAAGGCAGTGATGCATGACCTAAGCTATCCCCGCATGCAGGGTTTGGCCACTGTCCTGCAGTCACCTGCACTGTTTAAGGCTGCAACATACTCCCTGGTGGAGTTTCATCCCATGCCATCTAGGCTGGACATGGTTTAGGAGTAGAACAGAACTGTTGCCAGTAGGATGAACCCTCACTCTGGGGTGGAAAAGGGTTTAGTTGTGTAGATGTAAGAAACCCCCTGCTACTTAGCCCCAGCATCTGTTCTCTGACCTGTTTGATTTACTGGTATAGATGCCATTGACAAGTCCTGGTTAACCATGGAAGATTCATAGGATGTTTGTTGAGACTGCGGTAAAGTATGACGGCAAATTAATAGAGTAATTCTTTATGTTTAAGGCATCTAAGAATGGTGGCTTGTCCCACCTATGTGTGTTTCTCCTCCCAGCTCTGTGCTCCATCTCCCGCAAGTGAGGAGATTTATTAATTATGCTATGGATGCTGAGTCAAACTCACTCCAACAGAAGTCAGTGGAAATGTTCACGTATTACTGAGCAGGAGTGAAGGCCACAGCAGCCAGCCTAGAAGAAAACAAGTGGGACCATTCAGCACACATGTCACCAAAGCTTTCAGATGCGTACTGTGCACCAAAAAGGCATCTGAGGCTAAATTCAATACAGATCAAATAACAAAACCTTAGATGCCTTTTGTTGGTTGAATCCACCCGACCTAGTAAATATGCTCTCTGATGTATGCAGTATCACCTGGGCACCAAATGATTTATTGTCCTTCAGTTTTCATTTATAAAACTGACAAAGTCTGGGCTGATAAATGCTGATATATGTTAAATTCAACCAGCTTATGATAAAAGTTGCTTGCCAAGTGGCGACAGCTGGCCGCCTCAGTAAACACGCCATGTAGCTACCTTCACCCCTGAGGAATGCTAATTGCTATTTGATATAATAAAGCATGTTTAAGGTCCAAAGGAAACAGGCAAGGGGGTTAAACTCAACAGATACATAATGCTACCAGACATAATACCCATCACTTAAAATTTACTACCAAGTAGGAAAACAGCTAACACCAGCTTCAGCCAAGCCTGTCAGGGCAGTGATAACAGTTGTGAATAGATGTGAGATAATTATGATCATGATGCTTCCAGATTTACAGTATAACATTGCTGAAGTGTCATCCAGATGGCTATGGAAGGAAAAAACATCACATGGAGAGGTGAGGTCAGTACTGCATCGTACCATTAAGTTCCTCCAGATATGTCTACACTTGCAGGCAGAGCACTGGCCAAAGCAAAGCCTGGAGCCTAGTGTGAACCGTGGCTCACAGACAGTGCATTCCCACCCCTGGTCCCAGGTGTGCTCACCGAATGCAGGCACTGAATTACTCCGTTGGCCCTTGGTGCTTTTGTGGTTGATCCACATTGCAGACACAAGTACTCTTAGGTCAATGCTGAGAGATGGCATGAGTTTGAGCTTTCTCCTTGCATTACTTTGCATCTCACCCCAAATTAGTGCCTGACACAGGCTTTACTCCGAACAGATTGGGCCTGGGGCAAACTGGAGCTTGTAAGTGGACTTGGGTCCATACCCAAGTGCCAACGGAACAATGTCATGTGCTGTGACTAAAAAAATGCACAGAGCTTTGAGGCACCTAAACCCATTTTAAACCTGGTACAGAAGTGTGAAGAAAGGCTTGCATTCAGGAAAGTTTCTCTATTTCTTACTAAAGTTTCCACTGGGCTAATTAAAGACATCATCTTTCCTACAAAATTTGCCCCATTTACAATACTGACCCTTTGTGCTTGTACAACATTAAAAGCAACAAGACACTGTAAACCTTCACTGTAATGTAAATCATAAAATAGTAACATATAAAAACCTAATGTTGGCTTTTCCACCTCTGGAAAAGGTTCATAGCATGATTTATGGTCCTTCCTTGCACAGAACAGCAGCTATTTTGTGAATCAGTAGTTCTGTCAGAGCTCTAATACTAGGGCTGTCATTGATTTAAAACGAGCCTTTGCATTACCACCCCATGGCAATCTGGTTGCTGTGAGCAACCTGGATGTTTTCAAGGGACCCATGTTTTGTTTGAATGCTTTTTACTGGGCTACAGAAGGACAAGAAGAGTAGGCTGGAGTATATAAACCTCTTCTTTATAAGAACAGGACATGGTAACAACCAAAGTATTTCAGAGGTGGTAGGGAAGGCACTTAGTTGCCTAAATCTTAATTCCTAGGGCCACCTTAGATGTCTAAGATATCCAAGACATCCATACCTGGCTAGCAAAGATAACATAGGTCCTGTGTGATACTGCCCCATTGCAAAGCAGTGACTGGAGGTCAGACAGAAAATCCCAGAGTAGCCCACACAGCACCTATGTTTGGGCAACTGAATCTCAGACAACCCATTTTGTATTCTCAAGTGTTGCCTTGTTCTTGTCCATGCAGCTGCAGGCAGATTCCCCCTCCAAAGAGCTGCCCCCTTCCCCTCACTAGGGTGCAATTGAAGCGAGAGTCCTAGCAGCCTGCAGGGATCCAACTGGTGCTGGATGTGGGAAAGGCTGTTCAGCTAGGAGGCAGATTGTGCTAAACCTAACTGAAAAGTCCTCCAGAGCACAGGGGCCTGGCTCAGGAGTGCTCATTTGCCCTGTGGAGCAGTCCCGTCAGCCATTTGTTTAATAAAACATCCCTGTATGGTTTTCTTTTAGTGGTGCTATGCAGAGGGTAAATCTGCTCCATACATACAGAAAAGGACAAACCTGTGCTAGACCCTGCTGGACTTTACTGGAGAAATTGTATTGAATCCTGGGAACAGATGGCACATCCTTTCCACATTGCCAAATTTCAGGACCAAGAAATTCTTCTTAACGTTTGCTGTTGTTTTCCTGGCAAGATCACCATGTTATCATGCTTCAAACCTGTAGTATTTTAGAGGAGAAGCATCTGCAAACTTCTAGGGACTGTGAGCATTGGTTTGGGTGTCTGGCATAGTGGGAATAACCAACAGTCTGATGATTTCACTGCCCTGAACCCTCTTCCCCCAAAATCACTCTGAACATGAGACAGCTCTTTACATAAATGTGCCCATTTGCACAGCACAGAAGAGCAATGGAAAGCCAAGCAGAGCAGTGTCTCCTTTCAGTCTCTGTAAGCTCACATACATAAACTTCCTGGGATGCACAACTAAAAGCAGTGACTATGCAAGAACAGCAGTGAAAACTGTGAGCTCATATCTTTATTAATTTTCCATAGACATAGATGAGTTGGCAACCACATAAATTCAGGGATGACTTGGAGTCTGGAGTAAGCAGCACCGAACATGACCTAATGGTATTGGAGAATAATGTGATTAATATGCCATCATCAAATAATAAACTTATTCATATGAACAAGGATCAGAACAACTGTAAAACCCAGCATCCAGGCTATCTCAAAGAACTGGTTATCTCATCAGTTCTCTTAGCAGAGCACCTGGTATCTTTTGGTGGGGACATTTCTTCTGGAGGAAAATAAATCAGAAAGCACTCACTTCGTAATGTGGTATTTGTGTTGGAAAGATGAAAAAGCTCAGTCCTTCTGCAGCAGGATCTATTTGATGTGGATGCTGGGAGATGTGTGACTATTATGGCTTGAGTTGTGCTTCACATCAGGCTGTCCTGGTTTGAGGAAGAACAGAACCAATTTTCTTTGCAGTAATTTTACTTTTCAGTTAAGTCTCTTCTAACTGCACTTTCTGAAATTAATGGCATATTCTTCAGACAGTGTCTGCTTCCAGAGTGATAATGCCTGAAGTTTCAATTAATACCAAAGAATGGCACGCAGAGAGGCTCTTGTTTATACTTATTGCTCTAACAACCAAGGCCATCTAACTTTGTTATGGACCAAACTGGAGGGTCAGAAGCAGAAAAGTGTAATGGGGTTGCACCTGTGGGGAAGAGTGGACAAGACAGGTGATCCAAAACTGACCATAGGGTGTTCCATTCCATCTGCGTCATGCTCAGTATAAAAGCTGAGGGATCAAAGGTGTCAGCTCTTTCTTCAATGGCTGATTTCCAACTGGGACTCTGTCTGTCCATCTGCCTTTGATCCCAATCTCTGTTTTCCTGAATCCAGTTCCTGAATACAGCTCCCATCCACTGCTGAGTCCATTCTGGGACTTTCCCAGTGCCTGCCTGTGACATGATCGTCACCCTGGGAGCTCCATACTGGTTTTGTATATATTTGTATATATTTCCTTATTTTCTTATTAATATTAGTTTTTTCTTTTAATTATTAATATTTCATTAAAGTAGTTTTACTTTTCAACCCATAAGTCTCTCTCCCTTATTTTCTCTCCCTGCTCTTCTGGGAAGGAAGAGAGAGAGATGAAAAGAGAGCATCTGTCATTTGTTTAGTGCCCAGCCCAGCCCAAACCACAACCCAGGCCAAGCTTTCAGATCACAGTGGATGTTTTGAGACCTTGCCCTGTTTGCTGGGAGTCTTGCCCTGGTGTCATGCCACCTTATGTCACTGCTGCCTTTTCTTCTGCCCTCGAAGCACTCATTGGCATCATGGGGCTGCACCATACGATGCCATGCAACAAGTCAGTTTGGGTAGAAGACCCTCACGGAGAGAGGTCCAGCAGAAATGTACCTTCATTAACCATCTAGCCACAGCCCTGTGCAGCTACTTGCTGGGTGGCTTTGGCATGGATGAAGGCCTCTTTCAGTAGGAGCCACCACCTTCTCAGCACTTTTGAAGGACCTAATGTGTTGTGAAGTGACTTCATGCAGGAAAAGATCTGAGCTGACAGGAGCGTTGAGGCAGCCTGTGACAAAGCCACCCAGCACTCTGGTGCCTCTTTGCTACAGGATGAGAAAAACACCACATGCCTCTGATACAGACAGTTAAGGGGTTGGTGAACAGCCACCACCCCACAGATTTTTCATCTGGAAATGTGAGTCCACGATCTTCACTTCAGGAAACCATCTTGAGCCTCAGGCCTGCTCCTCTTTGCACAGATGGCAGAAATAGTTCTCAGCTTTATCAGAAAAACAAAAAAGATAAATCAAACAAATCCCATGGTAGGAACCAGTGGGGGTTTCATATCATGTTACTCCAAGTGTCTACAGGATCTGAGCTAGGTGCCCCAGGCTCTTGTGACAATTCATCTGAAAATGTTGGGAACTGCATCCCTTGTGGCTATTTTCTCTCTGTTGACTCCAAAGAGAGCATGGGAAGACTGGGTTGTGGACAACTTCTGGCCAGATGAATCCCAAAAGATTTATCTAGATAACATGTATTGTACTTACTTTCTGGGACGTAGAGCAGCAGACAAATGGATGGGCTGTTAGGTAGTTGGGTAGACAGATAAGTACTTCAATATCCTATTTACTTGTCTTACTGTTTAGCTATTTTCAAAAAAAAAAAAAAATATACACACATCCACACAAATATATACATACCAGTGACATAATTATCTGTTAAACAAATACATATGTTGTTAGTATAGCTCATTCCTATTTGTCATCAGCTGTGTCATGGAATAACTGAACTGGTTGTTAGAACTAGTGCCTTATTTTTTTCCATAAATAATATTTCCTATATGAGGGAATTCTTTAGATTTCTTACCAGCAAAATGCATGGGCTGAGCTTTGAATGGCAAATTCCACAAATTTCTAGAGTGCAGAATAATGCCCAGAGGTCTCAGATGACTTCTGGCAAATGTGTCTGGGGAGACTGAGATTGTCTGGTCTGTCCTTCTGGCAAGGAAGTTGGAGAAACACGTCCATAAAACAACCCTATCAGTCAGTGAACAGTTGATGACAAGGGAGTTGCAGTAATGGTGGCCACCAAGGTCACACTCCCTTCTTGCCACATTTGCTTAAGATGAGACACCAAGGAGACTTGTGCAGAGAGCTGAAGAGGGGTGCTAGCTCAGCAACCCATGGCTGCTCTGAACATCTGAGTGAAAGCCCTCAACCTACCAAACGCTAACCTGAGCTCTGAGATGCTTTTTGTTGGTCAGTGAAGGGTTTTTTGCTCCAGCTGGGCACGTAGCTCACTCCCCGGGGATCCTGCAGAAGAGAGCTTGAGCAATGGCCCACTCAAGGTGTCTGGCAGGAAGAAAAGCTCATTCCCACTTGTTTTTGCTTCTGGTTTGGCACTCACCTACAAGCAAAGACATGAGAGTTTGTTCCCTTTCCTAGAGGCCAAGTCTCCAGTGTCCTTGGTAAGTGCTGCAACCAGCCTCCCCTCTTCAAAGACTATATGGTGTACTGAATTCCACTTCAAACACCAAGAATGTGACTGTGCCAACATATCTCTGCTGTTCCTTCATAGCACAGCCCAAGCAGCTTCCCACTCCATGGATGTCAGCAGTTTGGGACACTGGCTTCACCAGGAGACAACTGAAACCTAATGTCCCTGTCTACTGTTTACACAGCAGGTTAGTACAACTAGCTCAGATGGAGAAGTGCATACTGGAGATATTGAGGAACATGAGGACATAGAAACAGATGCACAGGTCAGGCTGAAGATCCCTCCTGTTGGGTATCCACTACCAAGCAGTGGCCAGGTGATGCCTAGAGAGGAGGAGATGAGCAGGATAATGACCTAGGGATATTACAGGATGCTTTCCCTGGACTGGGAACTTCCTTGGTTGCACTCAGATGCTTCTTCATTAGACCATTTGTCCTGGGGAGACCCACAGTTAGGTAAGATAAATACCACCCTAAATTACTTCTGTTGCTGAAAATGTCTGTGCAACGGGCAGAGCACTGGCTGCAGACCTGGGCCAGACCCTTCTCAGGCAGCAGGGGTTTGGAGTGAGCAGTTCCATTTATCAGGAGAGTATTTTAGCTCCAGCCCTGCTGCAGTGGCAGGTGTTTTTTGTGTCCCAGAACAGACTCTGGGTCCACTACAATACCTCCTTTTTCAGCCTTGTTCTTCTTTTAGAGTTAAAACAAAAAATCTCCATCCCTTCTCTGAGATTTTTATCTCCCTACTGTCACTGAATACTTAACAGACTATTCTCCTATAACACCTCTGGGGTTACCTTCTTGTCACCTTCAAAGAGGTTCCTGCTTAGTCACACCTGTCCCCACCAGTGACAGCTTCAGCTCAGGCAGCCCTGGAGCACTCGTCCTAATGGCCTGAACTGAGATTTCTGACCCACTCCTGGGCTGCAGCCCTGACCCCTGCTGTGTCTAACATCAGGAACTTCTTTTAAAAGTGTTGTTGAATTCATGCATCCAGGTACAGTCTTTGCTCTTCTGTACTCACTGGACACTTCGCAAAGCGTATCTGTAATCACCGATTATAGCTGTATGCAACTTTCAAAACTTGTATTTATATGTGGGGAAAGAAAAAAGCCTGGGTAGTCTGCAAATTTAAGTTTTCCAAGCCTTATAACAAGCACCTTTTCTTTGCCCGTAAATGCAAAGTTCATCTTGCTGTCCCAGCCAGTGAACGCTCTAGGGCAGCAGGGTGACTTTGAACATGGAGATGTGCCACCAAGCAGTTCCCAGCATCACTGCTGAATCAGAGAGACAGGGACCACCTTCCCAGTGCACACTATCCCCAGATGTGCTAGAAACCTTAGGGATAAGGCTCCTGTAGTCCCTGTCAAACAGGAACCTGCTCACCGGTGGTTTCAAAGGGCTGCTTTCCTATCTGTGATGGTCAAGAGTTGCTCACTGATACAACTAAGTCAACAGCAGAACTCTGCTAAAAATCAGCACCTGAGATGGCCACCTACTTACACATGACACCTGTCCCTCTAAGGAGGCTGCAATAACAGGTCTTCTTCCCAGACCACGGTGCCAAACCTCCACTGGGAAAGTAGGTTGAAAAGAGGAAGCTTTGTCTTGCTCCAGGAGCATCTTGGACACACCACACCTTGCTGGGAGCAGCCTGGAGATTTCATCCAGCTCTGACATCCCAGGTTGAGGCAGCCCCTGCCCTTGGGAGCCTGGGGCCGGGGGGCTGCACACCTGTAAAGAGGCAGAGGCTGCCAGCAGTGTGTTCCTGCTGTGCACCGGGGAATCAGATCATGCTACACCTGAGCGAGAACACGAGAGCCTTCTGCTTGCTGCCTACTGGGTGTGTGCAAGGTGTATGCTGCCTACTAGGTGTGTGCATCTGTAGGTGAAAAGTAAAGGCTCAGACCAGTCTTTAGCTCAAGGCCTTGGCCTGATAGTGCATCCCAGAGGCAACAAGCACAGGGCCTGACCTGGCTGATCACAGCAGGATCCTGGCCCAGGCTCTTTTTCTACTTGGGAAAAAACCCAACCAACAACAAAAAAACTCTCTTCAAAGAAGTCCAAGAGCAAAGGCTGATGCCTCAACTTGCTCCAAGAATGTCTTTTCACTGCAGAATGGATTTGTGCCCGGTCCTCATGCATGTCAGCTGGTGTTTCTCATGTCCATGCAGAGGATCTGCAGGGAAGTCTATGGAAGGAGACCTTCTCCTCTGTGCCTGGCCACATGGATACTGCAGGTGCCACAGTCGGGGGAAGCATCTTTGGGAGGAGTTCAGGTGACCCGACCGACTTTAGACAACCTGTGAATTTCTGTGGTGTTTCGTGAGGCAAGAAACAGCTCTGCCTTCCCCAGTCCTGTAGATGGAAATGCTCTTTGCCTTCCTCTTTAGCTGGACACCCTCAGGGCTGCATGTTGCTCACATCCACCCTCTTCTGCTGGGGCCACATGAGTGATCCTGTGCTTTGAGATGTACAGTGGCTGGTGGCCGCCTGGCTGTTGCAGAAGGACACAGGCAAGGTTTAGGAGGAGGCACAAGGCATGTCATCCCCGATTTCTGTCATCCTGTAAGGCAGCAGCCTTCCCAGAGGGAGTTCACTCCTGGCATGGTGAAAACACCCACTGCATGTGGTAGGTTCTGTGCATTGCCCAGCTGTGGACAGATGTTTAGGTGCCAGAAAGCTAGTGCAGACAGGGGATTGCATTATTCAGAAGCATCTCGGAGGCTGGGAAGAGCTTCCCACATAACTACTGACAGAAATCAAAGTAGCTGAGAAGCTGCTATCAGCTGGGAGCTGGCTGGCCCAGGCTGCCCCAGATCAATAGCTGTGATATTAGCTGTGAGCTCTGAGGATAGGGATGTTTGCCATGTAATGAATACAGTGGTTTACTCAGGGGCAGTGACCTAAGCGAAGGTCTGAAACAGCAGCTGGTTTTCACAAAACAGGCTGCAGACATCTCCTATAGCATGCAAACACATCCCCTGCAAAAGGGGATCCGCCTCCAAGCCTGAGTGGGCCATGAAGGGAAGCTGGTGGCAAACTTGTGGGACAGCCACACGTTACAGGGAAATGTCTGACCTTACACCAAGCATATAAATGTTCTCTAACGATAGTTGAGCTCAGTGTTACCTTGTGAGAGGCCTCTTTGCCTCCATAGGCCATGAGAATGATACCCCAACCACAGAGCAGCTGACAAATGGACCTTTAGTGGGGGTTGAATACATGCCAGTGGCAAGACAGTAGGACATTTGGCCAGTAGGTGCCAGAGGATGCTGTCTTCTGATGGCAGAGAAGCTAATGCTGTCTGGCTGGGCATGGTGTGACCTCTGCAAGGAGCAGGCAGGAGTTTTGCTCAGTTGCCCCGAGACTGTGTCCAGTGGCCAGCGTGGCTCAGGATCAGTGTCTGTGGGGTGGGAAGCAGGCAAACGAGGGACGTGAGAGCAGGCTGGTACGCTCACATACGCACCTCACCTGGCTGTGCAGAGCAGGAAACAGGAGAATATGCGCCTCGCACATCATGCTTGTATCAGGCTATTGCTCCCGCTGCAATAATGGCAGTGTTCAGAACCAGATTAAGGGCTTTTGGCACAACTTCCCACCTCTTTCTTCTCTGCAGGCACTGAAGCGTGAGCGTGCTGTCCATGTCTCTTCATCAGACGATAATACCAAGTTAAAACAACAAGATATGTAGGCAGGATTTTACTCACATAACTACAGATGACCAAGCCTGAGTTAGCTGGTCCCTTTGTGGTGGGTGAAGATTCATGCAATAAACACATTGCGTCCATCTGCCTCATGCCCATGTCAAGCCAGGGATTAGCAGAGGCCCTTTGCCTTCCCGGAGGGCGGCGTTGTCTCCGAAGGGCTTGGCTGGCTGCCTGGTCCTGACCAACAGGGAAAAACTTGTGGAAAACACATGCGGCTTTGCTGTCTGCAGCCAGAACCCTCCAGAGCCCGGTTCTGCTGCTCCTACCAAGGGGGGACCAAAACTTTTGCTGGAAACGTGCACAGCCCTGGGCAAAAAAGGAGGTGCTGGCAAGACAGGGACATGGAGGCAGAGGGACCTGTGCCAGGACCTGGTTTGAGAGGGATGGCTGAGGTGGGAAGCAGCACGTGGTGCAGGTGCAAGCCACTGAATGACCAGAAGAACAGGCAATTCTGCTTTGCCGAATACTAATTCGGACCGCTCTTCCCCTTGGGCTCACAGAGCCTCTAAGTCTACCCTGATAAAAAAGGCATGAGGAGCTTGGGTGAAACCACAGGGAAGGGCACAGACAGTGTTTGCGGTGTGGCCTCACCTCCAGAGTAGATTGCTTCCTTTGACATCCCTTCCACCGCTCCAGCTCAGCTCCCCCTCAGGCACCCTAGCTCCGGACGCTGCCAGCCCCACACCTCTTGGCTCCAGAGGGGAAGGAAATCCTTGGAGCTGTTTCCACATCCACACGGAGCTAATGCTTCTTGTTGGGAAAAGTGTTAAAGCCATCTAGGCTTTGAAAACACAATGATATCAAATCTGAATTTAAAACAATTTATGCATAGAGCATCATAACATTTTAATGGGGAAAAAATACACAGTCTTTTCAAGCTTGAAGGGTCTAAGTAGTGTGGTTTTGTATAAATGGCTGATATGCTATTTGTTTATTGGGCAATCTACTTTTTTATATTGTTTGTCAGGCTATATAATTTTAGGTGAAAGCTTTTTAACATGCTGTGCCTGCCAGAAGAACTTCCTTTATATACAGGTTTCTGCTCCAATGTGCATAGAAAATAGACCACTAATTGCCTTCTTACCCTGTCTTGCACTGTTAACCAGAACCTGGCTACTCCATAAATTAGACCATATGAACAGTGCTGCTGCACAAATGAGTTGAGCACTAAAGGAGTTGATTTCATTTGAGGTTCACAAGAGGATCATTTAGTTTAGGAGGCTGATTTTGGCAACTGTCACGCTCATTTATTCAACTGGAGGTTTCCTAACCACAACAAGGGGGAGTGATCTCTCCACAGGACACCAGACAAGGATGAGGGACCTGAACTCCTTCACTGGGGTTATTTTCTCAGGCAGGTGCCTTCCTCCTCCTGACCCTGTCTGCCTTTCTCTGCTGTGGGTCTTTGGACTGTGCATCACTCCAAGAGGAGGTTGTCTCCTAGGTTGAGCTGATGCTGGGAAAAAGTGGCCCTGATGGCTGTGGGGCTTCTGAAAGCTTCTTTACTAAAACATGATGTCTCGCTTCCTTTGGTTGCTATGATGAAGCTACTCTCAACACTGTTTCTGCAATGCCATGAGGATTTTATTAACGGTGAAAAACTGTTGCAGATGTAATATAAGAGAACAGCCTTAAATCCAAAGACGTAATGATCGTGCCTGGCTAGACACCCAGTGGGTAGCTGTACCCAGCGGAGCCTCTTGCTGCTGGGTCAAGTGTTAATCCATTCCTTGGCAGCGCAGGTACCACCTGTGTCAAGAGTGGGACAGCTCAGGGCTTTTACAAATTCAGGTGAACCGAGAGTAACCAGACTGGAATTTCTTCTTCCCTCTGTCTTTCCGTACCAGCTAGATCTCCAGCTAGACCATCTTACAGTCCCCCGCTCAAACGCTTCTGCCCTCACCGCGCACCCTTGGGCTCTCTACCTGCTTGCTAAGTGCCGGGTCCAGAGGTGCCCTTCCAAGAACCAAATACCCAGTACATTCCTTACTGGCCAGGTGAGATACTTCCCATTTGACTCTCTCTGAAGGGACAAAACCAATTAGTCTCCTAAATCACACCGAGTATTTTCTGACTGACATTTCTCAAAGCCTCCTGTTATTCCTAGGACTTGGACTAAACACTGAGTTAATGATTACTGGGTGGAGTTCCACTGGTTGTTTTGAGGAGACAGCCTTTTCCAGCCTTCTGGACACCTGAGGCAGGACATTTAATCAATGTCTTTGTCCTTGTCAGCTGATGCATTAAATCAGGTGGCATTTAGGTACATAAAATCATTTCAGGCACTGACAACGTGCTTTCCAGTGTGCAGGTAAGGAGCAATAAAACCTACGTGCATCGTTAAGAGAAGGAAAATCTAGTCAAGCTTTCAGTTAAATGTGCAAATTTATACCCATTATGTGTGTACAGTTCATCATCGCTCCATAAAGACATTGATTTTTTACCTGGTCTGCTATGTACCTGTGGGTTTAAATCACAGCTTTTCAAACTTGAGATGGACTTAACTTGTGAATGTAATACAGCTATAAACTTGTAAATACTGAACAGAAATAGTATACAAAGATGAGAAAACAAATATATAAATAAGGGACTGGGAAATACTAGATGAAAATACAATTAAGAAGATTATCATGGAGAAAGAGAAAGTGAAAGAGAAAGCAAGTGAAAGAGAAAGTGGAGGAAGGAAATGGAAGGCAAGGCCAGGGGCAAGAAAAGCAAGCTGAAGAGCAAAGTGGAGTAGAGGAGTGTTGCAGATAAGTGGAAATATTTGAGGCTACATGACTAAATTACACTTGAAACCTTTTATTATAAATAAATAAGCACGCTAATAGAAGTTATCCTGCACAATAAACATTTAGATTATTTTATATACGCAAGGAAAACAATGCAGCTGAGCAAATGAGCAATCCATATTATTTAATTGGTTCTGCTTACTTTTGTGTTTGTGAATTATCTGAGAAAATTCTTTTCCTTCATTTGTTAAAACATGAGAGGCCCTAAAAAGTTTTCAGAGGGCAGAAGTCACTTAATTTAAAAATACTTATTTATTTAAATATTCAAAATTCAACTTGTGTTAATAACTGATGGGACATGTAAGGTGTACATACATTTCTCTTCCTTTGCTGGATGATCCTAAGAATTAGGCCCATTGCAGTGTATTACACAGGCAAGGAAATATCAGCAAGGAAGTTGACTGAACGGTTTCAGCTGATGCCACTGTCTGCATACTCTGTGAAATGGTATTTTGTCTCCCGCCCTCCTCCTGTTCCTTCCAAGGACTCCTCTCTCACAGCATGTTATAGACAAAGCCCACTTAAACCAATTCTGCATCGGTTCTACTTTCTCTACTGAGGTGTTCAAGTCCAAGACTTATTCACTGTAGATTTTATTACACCCATGCTCAGAGGACAGGGAACGTGTTTCCTCATGGGCACCTTCCCAGCGCTGTCCTCCGTGGTGTCTGAGAGGTTCACAGCACCTCCAGGGCTGATATGGTACTAGTTTACAGAGGCTAGAACGAAATCTGTTGTCCAGTTTTTAAATGGATTTCAATCATTGCATTGATTTCAGTGGAAGGTAAGCATGTCAATCTCTGAAATTCACATTAAATCAAGAGGGATTAAGTTACTAAGTCTCTACTAATTCTTAGTGCCCAGTTGAAGTACTCAGAAGTTTTACTGGACCCACCAGCTCAGAAAAAGCCCGTGTGGACAGCACTGGAGGGTGTCCAGACACTTCCAATGCCCAGTTCTTGTGGCACTTCTTGTTCTCTGGCACAACCAGACTTTTGAGTTTTGACAACCAAAAGCATCCCCATCTCCTAGGAGTACCTCAGGCTGCTGCAGACCAGTCACTCAGAAAAGCAAGGTATTTGCAGTTGGAAGCCCTTTCTGGGAAGTTCAACCCAAGAGATTCATCAAGGTTACAGTATCTCCCTTTGGTCAGACCCGCTGGACCACCCAACAGTGCAGCCCAGGTTCAGAGAGCTGGCGAGAGAACACCCTCCTTCTTTCCTGGCTCCTGCACTCATGTTCCTCCCTGCAGACAGGGACAGGGCAGGGGAAAAAAGTCAGGCTGGTGTATTCCCAGGTCTCACCCAGAGCTGAACTGGGAGCACGCACAAACTTAGACCTTCAGACTCCTTCCTCTGAAGGGTGGGCATATGATGTATCCTCTGCATAAATCACCTTCCTCCTCCATGCTGATCAGGGCTGGAGGATGGAGCATTAAGAACACAGAAACATAGAATCATAGAATAGTTTATGTTGGAAGGGACCGTAAAGATCATCTAGTTCCAACCCCCTGCTATGGGCAGGGACACCTCCCACTAGACCAGGTTGCTCAAAGCCCCATCCAGCCTGGCCTTGAACACTTCCAGGGATGGGGCATCCACAGCTTCCCTGGGCAACCTGTGCCAATGTCTCACCACCCTCAGAGTGAAAAATTTCTTCCTAATATCTAATCCAAATCTACCCTTTTCCAGTTTGAAGCCATTACCCCTCATCCTACCACTACACGCCCTTGTAAAAAATCCCTCCCCAGCTTTCTTGTAGGCACTCTTCAGATACTGGAAGGCCACTATAAGGTCTTCTCGGACCCTTCTCTTCTTCAGGCTGAACAACCCCAACTCTCTCAGCCTGTCTTCATAGAAGAGGTGCTCCAGCCCTCTGATCATCTTCATGACCCCCTTCTGGAGTCACTCCAACAGGTCCACGTCCTTCTTGTGCTGATGCTTCCAAAGCTGGACACAGTACTCCAGGTGGGGTCTCACCAGAGCGGAGTAGAGGGGCAGAATCACCTCCCTCGACCAGCTGGCCACACTCCTTTTGATGCAGCCCATGCAGTTGGCTTTCTGGGCTGCGAGCGCACATTGCTGGCTCATGTTGAGCGTCTCATCAACTCCTCAGGGCTGCTCTCAACCCATTTTCTGCCCAGCCTGTATTTGTGATTGGGATTGCCCCAACCCAGGTGCAGGACCTTGCACTTGACCTTGCACTCCATGAGGTTGGCATGGGTTCACGTCTCAAGCCTGTCAAGGTCCCTCACCTCCAGTGTGGTGTCCTGCACTCAATACCACGACTGCAATGCAACGCAGTGAGCTCTCATTCAGTCCTGAGGCCCAGGGCAGGGATCTGCTCACTGTAGAAAGAAGTTGTAAAGGGCTTAGCTGCTAAGTTTTAAGATGCATCTGTGGAGCCTGTGTGATGTGCAGCAGTTCAGAGTTTCACTAAATGTAGGGTGCTTTGCAGAGAGAGATTGGTCTGGAGGGACATTCCTGTGGGACAGCATCCCAGAAGAACTTCTAACATACTTAAACCCAGCAAAGAAACACAGCAGTAAAGAAAACAGGGCAGGAAAATGCTGTGTAGGATTGCTGTCTCCAGATGTCAGCTATTCCAGTCCTCTACTCCAGTTTGGGATCAGACATATGTACATAGCTCTTGTTTTCAGAGACTTGCAGAGGCAGTGACTCCACACCCTCCCCACACAGCCAGCCCCAGAGCGTCACCGTTTCCCAGATTCACTTTTATACTGGTCCAAATGATTTTAAGAAAAGTTTCCCCACGTGTTTGGTGAGAGGTGGAGATACAGAATGGAAAATTTCAGCCCAAATGGTTGAAGTCCGGCAAAGTGACAATGGACAAACAAGAGGGGAGGGCCATGGTGAGAACTGCCAGGTGCCACCTGCGCAGTCAGGCTCCAGCTGAGCCCGAAACCTGCCCTTCCCCGAAGAGCCTGGGATCTAGGGGAAAAAGCAAGCAGGAGGAGTTCTCCCTGGGTTGCAGTTATGCCCTGAATTCCTCTATCTGTAACTATTTGAATATATATATATATATATAAAAAAATTTTTTTTCTACTCCTATCTGGTGTAAGAAACATGAAGTGGAAAACAGAAAGTTGTGGG
>VWZL01004236.1:834413-861656 GCA_013396915.1 Stercorarius parasiticus | reverse complement strand
TCTCTCCGTCCTGCGGGAAGGGCACGGCGGGGCCGCGGCCCCTCCAACAGACACCCGGTGTTCCGCCTCCCGGTAGCACTGATTTAATTTAGCATAACAGAACCATTTTTTCCGACCTATAAACACATACGAGTATATACATAGATTTATATTTATAAACATTTTATACATATACATGGATTTTTAATGTATCTTTTAATATTTATGTATACACAGGTGTATATACATAGACATATCATACATATTTTATGTATATACATATATTTTTAATATATAATGTGTATATATATGTACACATAGGTTTATATACATAGGTTTATATTTATGCACATTATTTATATAAAATCGTGGGAATAGGTGAGAGGCGGGATAGCCCCCGTTGAAATGGCTTTTTCAATCTGTCTGGCTGTGCCCTACAGACGATACCGCCACCAAAAGCGTGCCCGGCTGGGCTCTCAGCGCTGGCCATAGCGGCCGTGAGTTTCAGTGCTCGCCCCTGGCCCCCCTCTCTGCCGCCGCCGGTACCACCCGCTCCCCGGTGCCCACGCAGGACGGTGGCGGCCCCGCTCGGAATGGCCATTCCGCTGCCGTTGCTGTTTCCGGGAACAAGAAATTCCAAAGTTTCACCAACCTGGAGAAACGGAGGGGCTGCGGTCTGGCTCCCGGCCCTGGTCCCGCTCCCGGACCGGTAACCCCGCCGGTGGCCGCCCCGTTGCCTCCCGCGGGGGTCCCGGTGGCCGGGGAAGGGCCGAAGCCAGCTGCTCGGTGGCGACATCCCAGGAGATCCCACCGCGGCTCTCAAACTCCTGTTCCGTGGAATTTCTCCCCACTTTTTTTTCGTCTTGGGCAAAGGACGGAGGCCCGATCCGAGGCCCCGGTGGAGAGAGCCGCCCGCTGTCCTCCGCGCCGCCATCCCGGGACTCCACCGCCACCGCCTGTGGGCCCTCCGCTGGCGGGGTGGCTTCTCCTCCGTGTGCTNGCCTCCTGAGGGTCTCTCCGTCCTGCGGGAAGGGCACGGCGGGGCCGCGGCCCCTCCAACAGACACCCGGTGTTCCGCCTCCCGGTAGCACTGATTTAATTTAGCATAACAGAACCATTTTTTCCGACCTATAAACACATACGAGTATATACATAGATTTATATTTATAAACATTTTATACATATACATGGATTTTTAATGTATCTTTTAATATTTATGTATACACAGGTGTATATACATAGACATATCATACATATTTTATGTATATACATATATTTTTAATATATAATGTGTATATATATGTACACATAGGTTTATATACATAGGTTTATATTTATGCACATTATTTATATAAAATCGTGGGAATAGGTGAGAGGCGGGATAGCCCCCGTTGAAATGGCTTTTTCAATCTGTCTGGCTGTGCCCTACAGACGATACCGCCACCAAAAGCGTGCCCGGCTGGGCTCTCAGCGCTGGCCATAGCGGCCGTGAGTTTCAGTGCTCGCCCCTGGCCCCCCTCTCTGCCGCCGCCGGTACCACCCGCTCCCCGGTGCCCACGCAGGACGGTGGCGGCCCCGCTCGGAATGGCCATTCCGCTGCCGTTGCTGTTTCCGGGAACAAGAAATTCCAAAGTTTCACCAACCTGGAGAAACGGAGGGGCTGCGGTCTCGCTCCCGGCCCTGGTCCCGCTCCCGGACCGGTAACCCCGCCGGTGGCCGCCCCGTTGCCTCCCGCGGGGGTCCCGGTGGCCGGGGAAGGGCCGAAGCCAGCTGCTCGGTGGCGACATCCCAGGAGATCCCACCGCGGCTCTCAAACTCCTGTTCCGTGGAATTTCTCCCCACTTTTTTTTCGTCTTGGGCAAAGGACGGAGGCCCGATCCGAGGCCCCGGTGGAGAGAGCCGCCCGCTGTCCTCCGCGCCGCCATCCCGGGACTCCACCGCCACCGCCTGTGGGCCCTCCGCTGGCGGGGTGGCTTCTCCTCCGTGTGCTTTACCTGGGAGGTGACATATTTAATTATTTTTTTTATAATTGTATTTTGTTTTGTCGCTTGTGCGTGTGTGTCGCACAAGAAAACAAATTTTTTTGTTGTTATTTCTTTGGTTTGTTATTTTGTTTTGGTTTATTTAATTATTTTTTTCTGTTTTGGTTTTAGTTTTGTTTGGTTTGCGTTGTTTTGTGATTGTTTTTTTCTTTTTCTTTTTCTTTTTCTTTTTCTTTTTCTTTTTCTTTTTCTTTTGCTTTTTCTTTTGCTTTTTCTTTTGCTTTTCCTTTTGCTTTTCCTTTTCCTTTTTCTTTTCCTTTTTCTTTTCCTTTTTGTTTATTTTTCTTATTCTTTTTTTCCTTTTTTCTTTTATTTTTTATTTCTTTTTCTTATTATTTTTTCCTTTGTTCCTTTTTTCTTTTTGTTTTTCTTCCCTTTTTCTTTTTGCACGCGAATCTTAGCAATTGCCAGGCTCTGGATCCTTTGGTGTTTTCGGCGACATGCAAGCAGTGGCGCTTGAGCGTCTCCCCCGGCTTGAGGGACGGCGTTTCCCTTAAAACCTTGACCAAATTATTGTTAAAAAATATTAAATTGTTATAAAATAGCAGCAGCTCCGACAGCCGCCACCAGCACCGCCTCGCTGTGCCCGGCCAGAGGGGCTCTCCGCGGCTGTCCCCTCTCCCCGCTTGCTTCCCCCCGCGTGTCCCCCGCACCGCGCAGGGGTGCGGGCCGTGGCCCCCCGCAACCCGAGAGGGGGTCCAGGCGGGCCGGGGCTGATTCTCTCTTCTCTCCAGGGGGGTCCTACGTGGTGGAGCAGGAGGAGAACAAGAGGACGAGGACGGCGTACACCCGAGCGCAGCTGCTGGAGCTGGAGAAAGAGTTTCTCTTCAACAAGTACATCTCCAGGCCGCGGCGGGTGGAGCTGGCTGTCATGTTGAACTTGACCGAGAGGCACATCAAGATCTGGTTCCAGAACCGGCGGATGAAGTGGAAGAAGGAAGAGGACAAAAAGCGAGGGGCGGGCAACAGCAATGACCCCGAGCAAGACTGTGTGGTGTCCTCCAGGGAGCTGCAGGACAAGGAGGATCCCCAGCCGTGCCCTCCCGGGAACATGTCTTCGGGAGTCTCTAGGGACCTGCTGGCCCCCAGCCTCGCCCCCAGAAGGCAGCAGGACTCTCGGTGAGCCGCCGGGAGTCCCCACGTCCCGGCCGGGGAAGCGGATGGGACGGAGGAGAGACCCAGCTGCCCTCCGCCGCGCCGTGCCCTGGCCGACCCTCGCCCGCCTTCCCCCGGGGACACTCGGGGGAAACTCCCGTCCTGCAAAAACTAAATGAAAGGTGCTCGGCTGTAGCAAAGAAAGGTTCGCTGGGGCCTTCTCTGGCCCTACGGGATGGCGGCGAGCCCGGCCCCGCTCCCCCTGTGTTGTCCTACAGCACATCACCCGGGCACCCCTCGCCGCAGTGTGACCCCGGGGACAGCTTGCCCTGGGGAAGGGGGATCTCGGGCGGCCACCGACGGTGCCTGAAACCCTGGGTGCACGGAGCGGTCTGGAAACGGGAGGAGAAGCGAGAGCACGCCACCTTACCGCGGACGGCTGCCCAGACGGTGCGCGGGTCCAGCCGTGCCCGGCGTTGCACAAGCGGACACGGAGCCGGGGCATCCCAAACCTTCCCGGGGCTGGGAACCCCGCCGTCCTCGTCCCTTCCACAGGCCTCGAGGCATCAGATCTACCGAGGACTCCCCCAGGACTATTATTAACTTTTTTGGAAACTGGAACCTGCTTTGTTTCGTTTTCTTTTGCCTTCGGGAAAAAAAAAAGAAAAAAAAAAGAAAAAGAAAAAAGAAGAAGAAGAAGAAAAAAAGCCCGAGTTTCCTGCGGGCAGGATTTGTTTCCCCTGATGACCGGCTCCCGATGACTGGCACAGGTAGCGAGACTCCGCTCCGGGCTCTGTCAGCTGCTTCGCGGCCGTCGGGACTCCGCGGCGGGCGGCGGGGGCTCCGCGGGGCGCAGGGCTGCCTCGCCTCCCCGAGGGGTGGCCGCAAGCCCGGGGATGAGGCAGAAAATCCGCGGGTGATCTCCGGCCGGGGGGCAGAGGCAGATAGGTCTGCGAGCCCAGAGCGGGACGTGTCTGGAGGGGTAGGGCTGGTCCCAGGGACATATTCCTCCGGGGAAAAGCTCCTGCCTGCTTTCCTCCTCTCCCAAAAACTCGGACTCTGCCTCGGAGAGAAGAAACCTCCCTGAAGCTCCCGGCCTGGGGTGCAGGAGAGCCTGTCCGTCTGTTACCAAAAAAATGGTCCCCATCGCGACAGCGGCAGGAACAGGCGTTTTGTAGACAGAAAACTGTTCCAGCAACCGCCTGAAACAGTGTCGGAAATTCAACTAAGTGGGGGAAAAAAAAATCACACCGAAACTAGAAACGGAAAACAGCGACGGGAAGGAGGCAGGAGCTGCCCGGGTTTGCTGCGGGTCAGGGCGGATCTGCCTCATCTCCTCGACGGGGAGGGTCCGGATCTGCCCCCGGCTCCAGCAACCCCTCGAGCATCCCTCGGGGACCGCCACAGTCCCTGCCGGGAGTGCCATAGGAGGAGGAGGAGGAGGAGGAGGGCCTGTCCCATCCTGGCAAGAGGATGTTCCCAGTCCCACGGCCGAAAGCGAGGGGGGAGAGGAAGCAACTTGCCACAGCTCTTTTTTTTTTTTTTTTTTTACTTTTCCATCTTACATGAGACTTTTAACAATAAGGTGGAGACTGAGCTGAGGGTGTAATTCGTCTATTGCTTTTCTTTCCTTTGGGGGCACTAAGACGTGTGTGCAAACAGGGACGTTCCTAGTCATTTTTCCTGCCTGAGAAATTTATCATTCAAGCCTATATATCCTTGTTCATCAAAGCGCAGTTAATGAGTGAGAACTTTACAAATGATTATATGAGCAAAATTCAAATAAAGCTGTTCTGCTTAAGAAGCAAAGCACCGCATTAATTAAAGTAACATTTCTCAAACTTTTGGTGATCATAAAGCTATTTTTAAACCTAAGCATTTCCAATCATTATTTATTAGCATCAACCTGTCACTGGAAACATGCAGTGGAACAATTTACACATACCTTCTACAACGTCTGGCACAGAAATTGCAATTCAGGGGCTGCTGTAAAAATAGATTTAGCTGCAAAAAAGAAGTTTATCACACAAAATACCACGATTTTCTGCCAAGAATTATGCAGTACGTTGCCCTGGGTAAACAGCACACACGGTGTCTGAAATTTTACCTGTCCTTTCTCTGATATAACACATTCCGTTTTCGATTTTCTCCATGTCCTGCTGTAAAAACAGGGACGCTGTAGAATTGATATGAATTGTTTGACCACCGTGCCAAGGTGTTTTTATGAGTAGAAGTAGAATCAGACCCGCATGGTTTAGTTTTAACAAATAAAGTCTTTTTCTTTAAATAATTGACTTAATTTATAGATTTAGCACTTGTTAAAAATACATGTTTTTTTCTTACAACTGCATCAATGGAAAAATTATCATTAACGGAATCAAAACACCTCTGGAACACTGTAGAGGTAAAGGTTTATGGTAACCTTCACCTGGCAGAGCAGCCAGCCCTGCACTGTGCTGGGGAAAGGGAAGGCTGACATGTGGAGTTGTAAGGCTGCTGCAGTTCTTGTGCTGTGTCATCTCACCAAAATCAGTTGTCCAGCTATACCAATTTTTTTACCTAGGAGGCACCCCCCCACACCTTATGAAATAGTTCATCATTTATATTCAGTCATTTTCAACCTTAGGATAAGTTTTCCACAGGAAATTCTAAAAATAATGTTTTAAATCAGGGAAGAAATGAAAAGTGTGGGATGTCTTTTATTTCCTTCTTGGTCAATACTCAAGTCCTTTAAGCATGTGTGAAAGAGGTATGTCCCCAAGAATCATGTGTGTTCAGCATTATTTATTTAAAAAAAAAGCTGAGAAAGCTTTAGGGTGATTTTCCCCTCCCTGGGTGCTCCTGGCACAGGTACCCGCAGCACCGGGAACTATGGAGACAACAGTTCTATCTATGGCTCCGGGGGAAGACAGTGACGCTGCAGGTCTTGATGTAGCTTTGCATAGGCAACACCTTTACTGCCCCTGCTTTGCTCAGATGCATCCCCCAATACGGCAGTGAAAGCTTTCCTCTCTGCCTCTGCTTTACTGGGATATTGACTGTTATTATATGAAGGACCACAAGATGGGATATTCAATGCCCTCTTACTTCTCCCAGCAGTGCTGAGTATCTAATGCGAATGGCACACAGCTAGGCAAACCCTTGCCAGGAGCTGGGGTCTGCTGTCACACACAGGCCAGATCCTGCCGCAAAATGAATGTTGGTTTGCTGCCATCTGAGAAGCCACATTCAACACGCTCTGTTGGGGCCATTGCTTTGGTTGAGGCTGGGGAAGGGAAAGAGGAGCTCACGCACCCCCCGTGCTAACCCCTGCTTTATCTCCTTCAGACAGGACCATGTCCCAGGACTCTGCAGGGATGGCCATATGAAAGCTAGGACTGGGAGACAGTGCCTGTCTCCTCCATTGCAAACCCATACGTTTGCCTGAAAATCGCTCCGTGTATGAATAATTATGCCTATAAATCAATTCTGAAAGCAGTGATTTAACCTAAGGTGTGAAAGACTTTTCAGTCCGACACTGAAGCCTGCCACCTCCCACGCTGTGGTTGCTGGTGCTATGACCACGACTGAGGAGGGATGTTGCAGGCTGAGAGAAGAAACATTGCTCAGAAAACGCCCCTGCCAAAGCAGGTTCACCTAGAGCAGGCTGGACAGGAACACTTCCAGGTGGGTTCTGAGTACCTCCAGAGACGGAGATTCCACCACCTCTCTGGGCAGCCTGTTCCAGTGCTCTGCCACCCTCAAAGTAAAGAAGTTCCTCCTCATGTTGAGATCGAATTTCCTGTGTTCCAACCTGTGTCCATTGCCCCTTGTCCAAAGCTTACTTTGGGAGTAGAAAGAAATGTCATTGGGCTCCCTTCACTCCTGACAGCTTATAAGGTTGTTCTTATGAGAGGTTTTCACATAAGTGTAGGCAACTGACGCTCACACACATGCAAACACATGGCTTCCAACAACTCAGAAGGGCAATTCCCTCCCTGCTTCCTTCTACCCCAGGTGGGGATATGAATGACCAGATCTTCAAGGATATTTTTATAGCAGTCAGGAACGTGTCTGTTTTAGCATCTAGGGAGGACAACAAAACGTGGAAACACTACGTTGCCCATGTCAGTAGTGAACACTACCTACTTTGATTTATCCACAACTGCCTCACGATCCTGTCTCACTGGCTTCTAGCACCCCCTACAATCTCTTACTGTGCACCTCGCCAGCGTTGATGCTCCCCTGCAGTGCTTTACCTGTGAGTATAAAGAATGGGGAAGCAAAGGGGAAAGTGCATGGAGGCAAGGCTTTCTCCATCTCCTCTCCTCCCTCCACTTGCTGTCCTCATATGCAGCTCCTCTGTTTCTCAATGCCTCTGGGATCGCAACATATGCAAGGACAAATAAAATGCAGAGGAAATGAGCTGGGTCCCTTTCTCTCCCCAGCATGCCTCAGTGATGAGTCAGGCCTGGCCAGCCTTGTTCATGGAGTGGGAAATTCAAACACGTGGTTCCTCTACTATTAGGCCACACGCACTTGCTGCCTCATATCAGGGCTTGTTCCAGGAACCATTTGCTTCCAGCAGCGGCACCACTGGCAGGAGGAGTGACTGTAGTTGTGCTGTCTCTGACCAAAGCGTATTTAGGTGGGACCTCATGTTCACAGGAGCCGTGATGCCTAGCTCCATCCACCAGGATCCACTGGGCACAAGAGGCAGGTACCTTGGCAAACAGGCGTATTTTTCATGGATGATCCAAAAATACATTGTGAGGGAAGAAACTTGAGAGATGAGGGTGAGCTGGACCAACAGGCCAAGAACAGAAGCATCTCAAGCAGGTGTGGAGCATCACACTTTGAAAGCATTGCCAAAGAGGGGGTTGCTGGGCTTTGTTTCATGACAGAACTGGTCTGAGTATGATGCCAGTGGCAGGTTCATGTCCTCCCCGTCCCTTGGCCCAAACCCATGCAGAGAAAAACATCTGCTCAGAGAAGTCTTGACACAGTGTGCTTAGGATTCAAAACACATTTATCAGGAATGGAAAGCAGAGGGTATGATGACTTGTGTCTCCACTTGCAGGGCTAGACTTGATAGCAGACAGTAGAAAAGAGTTGTCTCCATGAGCGACCGGTAGCGTGCTGGTATTTTGTCTGAGCAGAGACAGTATGTGCCATTAAAAGTTTAGCTGTGCCTGTTCTGGACATTCCCTGCAGATCTCAAAGCACTGAGCAGAGGCAGGCAGGGATTAGTGACTTCTCTGGCACAAGAAGAAGCCAGAACCAGGAAAGGGAGCTCCCTTTGGAGGGAACAGAGGGCACTCACAGCCTGTGCCAGGAGACCAAGCTGTCTCAGGACCAAGGTGGAGCTAGGGGAGGGACACTAGGTCCTGGGCTGTGCGGAGACCTGTGTTTGAACACCACTTCCCTGGGCCCAAACCCTTCTCCAGAGAAAAGCAAACAGTTACCTGCTGGGAGCCTTAGCTGGGTGCGGCATTGTAGGGCTCCAGAGCCATGCTTTGAAGGCAACCCCTCCTGGAGAGGAGGCAGCACCTCCCCATAGCAAGCGGCAGCGAAGCAGACCCCTTGCATCCTGGCTTTAAACTATACTTCAGCGCAACTGCTCAGGTCCCTCTGATTCCAAATACCTGTCTCTCACTCCCTGCAGAGCTTCCAGCAGTGAGAGCTGATCTGTCATCTGGTATGCCCTCTCTCCTTTTCCGCTGCTAACCCCTTGTTGGTGAGTCAGTATTTGGCTAAGGGTGAGACTGCGTGAGGTGACATTGCTCAAGATAAGCTGGCAGAATAGCAAGTCCTGTTTTTTTCAGTCCACTCTGTAAGCTGAATTTTTATCCCAAGAATGAAAATTGGCAAAAAGGGGGAGGAGGGGGAACCCCCTCTACTTTGAACACATCAAATGCTTTACCTTGGAATGAATGTAGTAAAACTAGTTGTTAAAGTTACAGGTGGTTCCTGGAGTTGTGATTGGAAATACGCTCACAGCTTCACCCTCTGCTGCCACATCATCGATTGTTTGGCTATATTAATCCCATAGACCTTAGCGAGACAGTTTCATTTCAAGTAGAAAGAGGTACCTCTGAAGGCAGGTGTGCAAGACCGCATTTCCAGCTTGTGCATGAGATTAGGTGTAGATAAAGGCAGAGAAAAGGACCATAATGCGTAGAGCTGCATGACTCTTAAGTGGGAATGAAGTGTATGAGCATGCCCCAAAGGAGCAAAGAGAGAAGTGAAACTGGAACCACTGAGGCTTGTACTCCATGATTCTGCCCAAAGCAGCATCACTCCAGACATGTTGCTCTGTCCTCTTCACTAGACCTACAAAGCTACAAATTTCCCAGTCTTCTTCTGTTCCAGCACATCATTATTCCTACCATGAGTGCATTTTCCTAACATCCAACCAGTCTTACCTCTTGCAATTATAACCTATGGTTTCTAGTCATGTGGACAAGGACAAGACAGTTTATTTCCCTTCTCCTTGTAACAGCCTCCCAAGAAGACAAAGGACAAGATTTTGGGAAGAAAATGAATTTTCTAAGCAACTTATGGCACCAAAAAGCTTATTGGAGACTTATTAGAGACATCTGCAAGAGCGGTTTCACCAGAGCTCAAGAAGCAGAGGGTGGAGAGAACGGGCCTGCGGGGCAAGTAGAGGAACAGCACCCCAAGCAGTGATGGAAGGCAACACCATCAATGAATGGACAGGCAGGAGGATGAGCTGGCAGATGAAAGCAGGAGGGGTCAGAATAGAGGCAAGCAGAGGCTGAAGCGGTTGGTTTGTTATGGGGACAAGCCAGAGGAAAGCATTAATGGAGAAGGGTGAAGAAAAACGTAACTGATGTAGTGCCAAGACCTCAACAGCCACAGGATTATGATGCCAATGAGCTCATTAGCTGGGAATGCTGTTCTGCGTCTAGGGAACAAGTCATGATACAGAAACCAGGTGCTTTATGTATTTTACTTAGCTGTTAATTGCACCTTGCACCTTTCCTGCAGAAGCTTAATTCCCCCTTCTAATGTGATGGAGTTTGCACCGCCATCTCCACATTCCTCCTGGTCCATGCACTAAGGGAAAACAGAGATTCCCATTTCTTGCAGTTTCTCTGCACTAGTGTTTATTCACTGTGAGATGTGGGGGTTGTTCATTACAGCTCAGGTACACACAGTTCAGCTTGTCCAGAGCTCTAAATATAGCTATTTTTGGCAAAATATCTCATAGAGTTGCCTCAGAGTTCCTGGGAAAAATCATCCCAATTGGTTTAGATACGGGGACTGGAAATTGTCAGGAAAACTGCAGAGATGTGGGAGATAAAAATCCATTTGGAGCGGCAGATTTATGTCCTGCTCCAGCAAAGTCCCATTTTCTCCTATGCCTGCTTTTATCCCAACCTCTCAGCTTGGCCCTGAGAAGTGAGGTAAGCCACACACCAGCGCTGATCATGGAAAATCTGAAAAATCCTGCCCTCCCAGTGGAGTCCCAGCAATTAGATGACAGAGAACTGGGAGCAGCAATAGCTTGTTGGAAAATCTTAGTGTCCATGCTTCTTCTCCAGACACGGTCATCAGGGCTTCATTCTTCATTGGTTGCAAACCTGCAAATGCTGGAGAGTGGGAGGAGAAGGAGGTTCAGGAGGGGGAGGTCTTTTACATGTTAAGGTCAGGACCAAGGAAGACACAAGCTGGCACCTGCAGGCCGTGCCAGCACCAATTTGGGGAAATCAAACTGCGGGGGATGTGGTGTTTCTTCTGCACACTTGAGTGATGCCAGCCTGGCTCTGTGCCTGGTTATGGAGCCTAGAGTGGGAGATGGAGAAGGATGCCGCAGGAGCTAAAACACAGCCAGGGAGAGAGCAACTGGAGGGAGAGTGCTTCCCTCCATGGCACTGAGAAGGAGCTGGTGCTGGTGTCCAGGAGAGTGGCAGAGAGGAAGACAAGAGGCACAATTTGCTTTCAGGCCCTCTCTCTTCTTCAGGGCTGCATGGAATGAAGCATGGGACAGAAAGCAATGATGCAGACAGAGTAAATGTCAGGCAAGGGCAGAGCTGGGGAGCACCAATGGCCAGGAAGGAACCAGAAAGCTACCATATCCCAGTCTGAGGCTGCAGTGGCATGTCACATTAATCCAAAGTGCTAGTGCTCCCTCTCTGCCTGCTGTTTCTGTAGCGAACATGAAGCAGCTGGATGAGACAGCTCAGCTCATCGACCCAACAAAAGACTCAGCAAAAAGTGCCATCTCTTTCATTTTCAGAAACAACTCATCCTGCACTTGGATTTGCACTAGCTTTGATACAAAGCAGGAGCTGGATGCTCCAGCAGGATCTGGGGCCAGGAAGTGGCAGGCAGTGAGGCAGAGGAGGGTGACCCATGGGGCCATGGATGCAGCAAAGCCACTGGAAAATAGGGAGAGGGAGAAAAACTTGTGGGAGGTGATTTTACACAACAACTTGTGAAGTGCTTGGAGAGCACTTCTGTTCCTCTAACCTCTCCTAACTCCACTGCCGGATGTCAGTCACACTTCTGGCCCAGACAGGCTTCTGCTTAGGGATGAACTCATAAGAGGGAATAATAGATGGGTGAAAGCCTCAGGTACCCTCAGAGCTCTCTGTGTAAAGTGAGACCAGGGAAGGGGGATGTTCACTGTACAGCCTTGAGTTTCCTCCACCACTGCAGCCTCTGCATGGGGATCCTGAGGGAGGGAAAATTTGCAAGTGCATCACTCAGGAGTGGGTCTCAAGCCCATGGGTATGAGAAGAAATTGAAGACTGTTCAGGCAAGCTCAATCCTTGCATGTCCTGTTTTCCAAGCATTTGTGTATATAACCATTATGCTGCACTTCTGACATTTCTTTTTGTATTCATCTTTAAAAAGAACCGTAGGGCTTATCCTCTATTGCAGAGTGCTGTGAAAAAAGCCAAAGGCATTTTCCTGAGGAGTTTGTATTTAAATTTGGCCGTAAGAGCAGACTGAGAGAAAATACAGTACGTTTTAGAAACAAGGGCATGGCTGCAAAGAGGAGAGGAGAGAGCTGTCCTGTGCCCATTGTGGGAGGGCTGCAATGACAAGAAGAAATGTGGATGGAGCAGATGCCTCGGGACCCTTCCTTACAGCAAGAAAACTGAGGAACAGTGGTAAGAGCCAGAAGAAATTGCCTGGAGAGACTGTAAGAGTCCCCGCACTGGCCAGCTTGAGAAGCAGGTTAGGTGCAGCCCTGTCAGCAATGCCATGGACTACAGCCAGTGTAACCTAGGAAAAGGAGGTTGAATGAGGTGAGCCCTTGAAAATGCTCCAGCTCTGTTTTTGAGGAGTTCCCTGCCATCACCTTCACCTCCCCATACCAGTACTGTCCCATTTGAAACTGGGGCAATATACTCATTTACTTGGGTATGTACCAGTTTGATGCTCCCCTCACTCAGCCTGCTGAAGAATTTCCTCACCATGCTTAAGTTTCCTCTCAAGGCCCAGCACATCTTGGCTGTTGGCCATCTTTATTTCCACAGTGACACTCCAGGAGATACCCTCTCTTTGCCAGTAATCTCATCTTCTGCTGTCTCTTAGACAGTCCCTGCTACATCTCAATATGCTCTCTGAAGCCATCGTTCACCCAGTATAGAGAGGCATCCTAAATGAAATGGGACTAAGGGAAATCTGATGAAAGAGGGCCTTCAGGCAGGCAGAGACTGTTCCAAGTGAGGGCATGGAAGAGATGTAAAGCCAAGAGCCAGCGAAGGAGATCTAGGCCATGGTCCAAAGCTGACTGCAGCCAACAGGACTGATTTGAATGGGCTTTGGACCAGAGCCTTGGAAAGCAGCTGTGAAGGAGGATACCAGGGGTATAATGTGTGTGGAGATCTGAGGACTGAAAAGTGAGGAGGAGGGGTTTGTTCAGCCATTCAAGCATGGTTTATGTAGGACTTATAATGGCTTTCTTCAGTGCCACCAGGGCTCTCCAGATGGTGCCATAGACATTTGCAGGATCTACTCCATGGGACTGTGTTTTACACGACAGCCATGGCTGATGTCTTGTATAGCAGCAGCAACAATTGTTTGAAGAAAGGAAAAAAACTGCAGAGGGAGGAGGACAAGTGGAATTGTACTTGGTGTTGCTGTGCTGCTCGGTGGGAAACGGATACTGAGCCATCTCCAACCATCCCTGGTGGCACAAGCCCCGCAAAGGGAGTGAGGATGTGCCAGCCGAGGGAGGTCAGATCAAGGCAATCCCGCAGCCCCCAGGAGGTAACACATCTCTCGCTGCCAGCTCTGATTCCGGCTATTCACCCTTGCAGGAGAGACATTGATGGCAGGAATTCGATGGCGTGCGTCGGGCCCGGCAGAGCACATCCGTAGGGGTGGGGGTGGTGGGGGGGAAGGGCGGCAGAGCCGGGCCGGAGCTGCCCCGCGCCGGCGGTGGTGTGGCGGAGGCTCCACCGCCTCCCCCCGGCCCGGCCCGGCTCCGCTGCCCGCGGCGATGCTGCCCCCCGCCGGCCGCGTCGCCACAGCGCAGCGCCCCGACAGCGACGGTGGGGGACGGGACGGGCAGGCACCGCGCTGCCCCACTGGTAACGGGGGATTCCGGGCGTCCTCGTCTGTCTTTTTTCTTTTTTTTCTTTTCCTTTTCCTTTTTCTTTTTCTTTTTCTTTTTCTTTTTCTTTTTCTTTTTCTTTTTCTTTTTCTTTTTCTCTGTCTCTTTCCTTCTTTCTCTCTTTCTTTCTTTCTCTTTCTTTCTTTCTTTCTTTCTTTCTTTCTTTCTTTCTTTCTTTCTTTCTTTCTTTCTTTCTTTCTTTCTTTCTTTCTTTCTTTCTTTCTTTCTTTCTTTCTTTCTTTCTTTCTTTCTTTCTTTCTTTCTTTCTTTCTTTCTTTCTTTCTTTCTTTCTTTCTTTCTTTCTTTCTTTCTTTCTTTCTTTCTTTCTTTCTTTCTTTCTTTCTTTCTTTCTTTCTTTCTTTCTTTCTTTCTTTCTTTCTTTCTTTCTTTCTTTCTTTCTTTCTTTCTTTCTTTCTTTCTTTCTTTCTTTCTTTCTTTCTTTCTTTCTTTCTTTCTTTCTTTCTTTCTTTCTTTCTTTCTTTCTTTCTTTCTTTCTTTCTTTCTTTCTTTCTTTCTTTCTTTCTTTCTTTCTTTCTTTCTTTCTTTCTTTCTTTCTTTCTTTCTTTCTTTCTTTCTTTCTTTCTTTCTTTCTTTCTTTCTTTCTTTCTTTCTTTCTTTCTTTCTTTCTTTCTTTCTTTCTTTCTTTCTTTCTTTCTTTCTTTCTTTCTTTCTTTCTTCCTTTCTTTCTTTCTTTCTTTCGTTCTTTCTTTCTTTCTTTCTCTTTCTTTCTTTCTTTCTTTCTTTATCCCTTTCTCTCTTTCATTCTCTCTTTATCTTTTTTTTCACTCTCTTTCTTTATTTCTTTCTTTTACTTAGATCACCTCACTGGGCAGTTGCAGAGCAGTAATGTCTCTGCAGAGGGAGAAGTGAAGGGGGTAGGCGAACGGCAAAGCAGAGGAGTGCTGGATGGTGCAGGCAGCAAGCAGAAGGTACCGAGCAGCTGAGCAGCACAGGGACCACAGCTGGACTCTGCTGCAGATTGGAAGTAACCAGCTGTGGTCTCAGACCTTCCTAATGCAAAAAGCACACCCTCCTGGGGTATGTCACAAGCCCATTCCAGCCCCACAACACAGAGATGCTGCAAGGAGACCACTTTTGGCAGTGAAGACACAGGTAGCAATTCCCTACTAGAAACCAAAGACTCCAGTTGCTCTTGGTCAGCGTGGCAGCAGGTTGGAATTGGCAGATGGGTGTCAGCAGCTGTCCTCATCCCAGCCATTCAGCCCTAGCAACTGCTCAGGCTCAATTCTGGGCAGCTTCCTGGCAATAACAGCAGACATCAGTACTCTAAGTTTGGCACAGCTGGAGAATCTACCACAATTCTGCTGCTTGTGCCTTCCTGCTGAGGAAGTAAACAGAAAGGAGCAGATCCCCTGGGACACCTCACTAAGTGTGTTCACATCTCCAGGTATCCAGGACTTCTTACAAAATCACGATAGGGAATGCCTTTCCTGAACTGGCTTATGTGATTTCAATGCCATTTATGAATCTGAGACTACATGTACACCTGTAAGCTGAGCATGTCCCAGATCACTCCTCAGCACTGAGGCCAACTGTCACCAAAGGCGTATGCACCCACACACAGAAAACTTCTCTGCTACCCTTTAGGACAGGTTGGTTGCACCCAAACGATGTCCAGGGAACAGTCTCTTGCTTCTACTAACTCTCATACCATGCCCAGGCGTTCCTTGGGCAAGCAATGGTTGGCCCAAGCCAAGAGCTGTCTGTGGACCATACTAGCCATTTATCAGCCCACCTGATTGAGCTACAGTGCCCAGGAATATTCCTTGGCATTTTTGAATTTAATATGACAGATGTAGCAATGCAGCCTGACCTTTGTTACTGTGGCTCATCAAATGGGCACCTTGAGATCAGCAAGGAAGATTTCTGTCATCTGAGCAGATTCAGGGTGACTTTAGAAAATTTCCATTAGAGTGAAGAGGTGCCACTATACTGAGCTTGGCTTTTTTAGACAAGTAGTCTGCTCTTGGGTTTTGATGCTGCAGGGTGTCAGAGCAGTGAGTGGATGGGAGCCTCTAAACCAGGAATGACTTGAATTTGAAGAGCACTGCTGTAGGCATGTAAATATGTGCTGATCTGGGAGAAACCAAAGTCGCACGTCTTTCCTAAAACAATGTACAGGGAGCGTGATGTTCACAGAGGAAAAATATGCTGAGCGAGATTTAATGTCAGAACTGTTTCTTGAAACATTTAAAGGCAGATAAAACTACGCTGCTGATTCCTCCAGCATGAATCATTGGTTTGTGTGCTGATGTGCTCCTAACAGTTCACACCAGCCCTTGTTTTCCCTGGGCTGGGAGGAAGGGACCCATGGGTTGAGCAGGCTGGGTGGCCGGGGAAGGGAATGGCATAGTGGCACACCATGGCAGAGCTGGCCAGAAAGGAGCAGTGGCTGTTGGAGTATCACTCTTTCCTGTTCTTTTTTTTGTGGGCTCTGCAAGCTGCCCTGGTTCATTTGCTTATGGCCCTCTCAGCAGAGTCTCTCTTTGCCCTGGACCTCGGAGCAGGTCACATTGGCTGGGACCGGGCTCCCTCTTGGTGGGGAGGCAGCAGGTACTGCTGAGGCAAGGGGAGCCAGGCATCCCCCTGCCCCCAGGGGCATTTGGAACTGAGTCCCAGCTCTTCCCCTTCCTGTGACAGAAGTGGCCTCAATCCTTTATATCTGAGACAGGAAAATTCCTTCTTGCCTTTTCTTTCTCATTCTACACTTGAATTTTGCTGTCTCATGCGTAAGGGACCAGCACCAGGATACCTGTGTGATGGCAGCTCTGAGTCCATGGGGGATATAGGATCATTTTCCTAGACCAAGAAAGGAAGGAGGTGGGCTTTCAGGTGCCCACAGTCGGATGCCTGGGGAGGGGTGTGCATGGGAGGAGGCTGAATCCCCCCACACCCTGGACCTCCATGGACTTTGTTGGGGCTGCTGAGCCCACGCTGTGTCAGCCCTGGCTGTCCCTGCTCAGGCAGGTGCTGTCATTGGACCAGTGTCGAGGCTGTGTTTTCCTGCCTCAGTTCAGGAGCGTGTGCCCACAGGCAAAGAGATAATGTAGGGCATGTTTTACCGGCAGGAGCCGTCAGCAGAGGCCGAGCCTCTGAGAATGGAAAACACCTTTGGAGCCACGATGGGAGCCTGGCAAAGGTGTGACTGAGAATGAAAGAGGGGTCCAAAGCATTGCTCTGGCTTTGGAAGAGCAGGGCGTCATCACTGGGAACAGAAAAAGGATCATGTTTCTAGATTGAAGACCTGGAGGAAGAAATACGCTTCTGATAAAGGAAAGTCACTTTTTCTTCTGAGTCACTACATTCCTGGGAGTCGTTGCACAAGATGTTTTTAGAGACTCCTTTTCAGCTCACTCTGGTTACCTCTACATTTATAGATGCATATAAACATCTTGATGGAGATCAAAGAAGATCTAAAAAATGACCATTTTTGCCAGAATTTTCCCGCACTTACTATATAGGAAAAACGAGCGGTTTGATTTTTTTTCTATTATTGCAATTTATGATTCACAAAGCAGCACAATTTTATTTTAAACTAGATAAAAATTCTTTGGTAGTGCTGATAGGAGGTGACTCTCACCAAGAGCTAATGGAAATTCCCTCTCATGTTCTTAAATTTTACAAATAACAACAACAAAAAAATCCCTAGATTAGGTGAGGACTGAAATTTCCCTAAAATGTAATTGAACGCTTGAGTTATCTTTTAAGACACCTCAACAGTTAGCACAGCTCTTTATATCACTTCTGACAGTCTCTGTGAGAGGGATGGGCTCATTTTCAAACTGTGGAAAAAGGAAGAAAAGCCTTGGATGCTAGTGCCTCTTGTCTCCTGCTTGATTTAGGAGCTTAAATGCCTTTGGAGGCTCAGGAGGCCTGTGGTGTCCTTGTCTTGCCCGTCTTCCACTCGAGATGCCTAAATGCAGAACTGTGATCTTAAAAATCCTGAGACCCACCTGATCGTGGAGGCCCCTGAATCACGCCCCTAGTTTCCAGCGTTTGAGTTTTGCAGCAGGATGTTCTCCAAGGCCTTGCTTACAAACAAGCCCTTGTTGGAAGCCTTAATTGGCCTTTCTGCTTTCACTCAGGGAGGCAAGAGACCAAGCAAGTCTTGTAGCCCTGAGAGATTCTTCTATTTGCATGGTCAGTCCACAGCATGGGAAAATTAGACCACAAGCAAACTCGGTTTCCAGGGCTGAAAGCTTGTCTTGCTCGCCTGCAGAGGAAGGGACGTTCTGCAGCAAGGAGCACCCCTTTCCAAAGAATGCCAGAGATAAGGCAGCTTTTCTCTCACAAAGGTCTTTGGCTCTATACAAGTTATCTGAAGGATGGGCTGTGACTCCGTGGAAGGCAACTAGGTATGTCAGGGAAACAGGATCTGACTCAAAAGCAAAACTAGATGAGCTTGCGACAGCGACCAAAAAATACCTGTCTGACTAAGGGAAGAAGAATGCTGAGAGCAGGAAAGGTCCCTGTGCTCTGTTTGGCTTGTTCTCTTCTCTTGGAAGAGCACTAGCAGAAGTGCTTTCTTTCTAATCCTGCCTGTTACAGCTGGGTGCAGGAGCGCCGGGAGGCAGATAGTGAGTCCAGATGTTGTATTTGGCATCTGACTAGTTGTCCTTGGTTCAAGTGGTAGGGATCAGCAGGTTGGAAATGAGCAGTTAGAAATTTGAACTAAAGGAGCGTAGATTTAGATTAGATATTAGGAAGAAATTTTTTATGATGAGGGCGGTGAAACACTGGAACAGGTTGCTCACAGAGGTTGTGGATGCCTCATCCCTGGAAACAGTCAAGGTCAGGTTGGATGGGACTCTGAGCAACATGATCTGGTTGAAGATGTCCCTGCGCATTGCAGGGGGGTTGGACTAAATGACTTTTAAAGGTCCTTTCCAGCCCAAACCATTCTGTGATTCTATGAAGCACACAAGACCTTTAAGAAAGGGAATGACGCACTTCTATTAATTTGAGGAATTAAATCAAAACCTCTTCCTTGACAAATAGGTTAGATATCACATTAGATAGCTTATCTATCATAGATAGATAGATAGATTACGCTAGATATCACCTTAGGTTGGATGTTATTACGATTAGGGGAAATTAGGAACAAGAGGAAAATTATTCCTGTTACTTGCCATGTTGCCAACTGTAACTTGGATTGGGGCCTGCTGGATGCCACAGGTCTGTATCTAGACATCTATGTGAACATGAAATGAGAATCATCCTTGAATTTGCCTGTACTTTCCACACTTTGGAAGCATCTGTAAGGGGATCCAGTGGGTGTCATCCCCAAATAGATGATACTTCAATTTAGAAATACAGGGCTAGAAAGGGATTCCTGGGTCTCTGACTCCAGTTTCCTGGCAACAAAGTATTTATTTTAGTGAATAGCTCAAATTTTTCCTGTCCCTTTGCAAGCGAGTGTCTGTCCTCCTCTTTCAAGGGAGGTAAGTTTGGCTTCTGAAAGTGACAAAACCTGAGAATGGAACTGGGGGCATTGCAGGAGTTAAGACATTAATTAGAAGAAACTGCCCGTGTTCACCTGAGTCACAGCATGGCAGAACATGCAGGTGAGAAGGAAGCAGCAGGTGAGAAGGAAGCAGCTCCTCCTTATCAACGAGGAGAGGGACAACTTCCAGCTCCGAGGAGCTCAGCTGGAGCAAAGCCCAAAGGGCTACTAAGGCTTCCAAGAGAGTTTGCCCCCATCTGTCCCCAGAGGTTCCTGACACTTCTCTGCCATGGCTTTCCCCCAGTAACCAAAGCTGTTTTGCTAAGGAACTTCTTAACATGCACTTCCTTGGCACTTGTCCTCTGCTGCATCAGGCCACCCATCTCATGGCCTCTCACATGAAGGTGGCCTTGTTTTCTTGATGAGCTACCAGTGCAGCTGGACATGCCTTCAGCAAACCCATGTCCTGCTGACTTTCCTTACCATTTACGAGCTGTTTGCTCCTGGAAGGCCTCCAGCGCTGCTTCCCTGGCATCAACTCAACTTTTGCTTTCAGCTGTAACCACTCTAAGCTCCGGCACACAGCTCCATTACCCAGGTGGGACCCAGGGAAAGTATTTGGTCATTAATTTTGGCTGTGAAGCATTGCATCCAGCAAAGCTGTGTCAACAGAATCGTAAACTCCGCGATTTCCTCTTCCACTCCAGCCACTGATGGAGAGGCAAAGAGAAACCTATGGCCTCACACAGCCCTCTGGAGCCAGGATTTAAGTCACCCATAGCAAAACCCACCTTGGTTCCTGAAGGATGAGCTCTGCCCTCTGTTACATGGCTGGGATATGTGCTTCTAGACACTGCCCCACCAGAGCCACTCGTGTGGGCAAAAAGCCAGGGGGAGGATCTCTGCAGTTGTTGCTTATTGCTGATACAAGGTATTGGGGTTTTTACTTTTTAAAAAGCTAACTGTCTTCCTACTGCAGACCCAGAGCTCTCAGCTATTAGGCTGAGGACACATAACGTGCCCCTAGAAGATACTCAAGAGCAGACAAAGCAGACATTTGCTTTAGATGATATCCAAGTCCTCTGTCTAAGGACCTTACTGTCCTCCCCATGGTAGGTTATGACATGTATGGTCATTTCTTGCCCCAAACTCAAAGACAATTCTTAAGAAACTCTTATATTTGGCTAAGAGCTCAGCCAAGAGAAGGGATCCTAAGTGCTTTGTTATTGCACGGTGATAGGAGCAGGAAAATCTGTCAGGACAGGGAGAGCAGGGGACTGCCATCCTGCAATTTTAGGGCCAAACCTTCTGATTTCCTGGATTTTACCTAGCCTGGGCAGAGGCTCTCCAAGGACACCCATTCCAGCCCCTGCCAGGCAGGCAAGGTGCAGCGTCTCTGACCCATTGTGCCCCATCGGTCTGGCTCAGCTCGCTGCTGCACGACAGTGGGGAGCTCTGTGAGGGACAAAAACACCCATGGGTTGGGCAGGGGGTCACCACAACCAGCTCACCTCTCCCAAATTGTGCTTCAGGTTCAACATTGTAGTCTAGCCACCGGACTGGTTCAGGTACTTGTAAATATCCTCCCAAATAAACAAGATACCCAGTTTGTGCCTTTTTTACACTCCTTTATGGTGCACGAGGAATATAAAGGAAGCCGGAAGGTTGATGGTTTATTTGTTTGGGGATGGGAGGGGGGAAATGTTTGAAATTGGGTGTGGATATAATTTGCTTGGTTGGTTCCTTTTCACACTGAGAAATTCAAGTTCTGCTTTGCCATCACCACAAGTTTGAGGAGACCTCAGAAAATTAATGTTCGCTAGCAAAGAGGGGAAGACATCTGTAATGGGGCTGTTTAAAATGTGTCAGGCTTGTTCACCTCTCTCTAATGAAGTTTTTGGAAACCTTCGTGGACATCAAGCAGTTCAGTTCAAGGGGGGTGACTCTCTTTCTTGAAAGTCGTACAGGCAAGAGATTGAAATCTTGATACTTTCAGCATTAAAGACAAGCAGGAGCACACTGCCGAAGGGTTGCAGGAACTGTCCCAAAACTTGCCGTGCCCAGGCTGGTGGCGAGGGCAGCTGCGTGCCAGCATTGCGGTGGGGAGCCCTGGGCTCTGCCAGCCCCGTGCTACCCCAGCCACACGGGCATGGAGAAACGCCAGCAAAACCAACCCAAGCAGCACCTCTTACACCCCCAGATCTTTTGTGATTAATTTACTTATTGATGGCCTTTCATAACTCCGTGGTCATCTTTTTTCACACTGCCATTAATTATTCCTAGAAGCAAATAGAAGGGCCCACCGATATCTCTCCCTCCCTCTTGCTGCAGCCAGCTTTTCCTTAGGGAGAAAAAACTTGTGCTCGTTTGCAGTGGGACAATGCCGACTTTTGAACCTCTAACCACTAAACAAACAAACCTTGCGCTCTGCTCCACAATCCAAACAGGGTTTATTGACAGGCGTATCGCAGCAACGCGTAGCAACTCGGGCAGCAGCCGGGACGGGGATCAATGCTGCGGGGGTGGCCCCGGGCGCCAGAGGGCATCCTCGAAGGGACGGCACCGCCCAGGGCTGCCTGCTGCTGGCATGGCCACTGCCCCTTGAGAGTCCTCATGCCCCCTTGGGGAGAGCGCAGAGGAAGGAGTGGGTCATGGTGCCTGCAAAGCCCTTCTAGCTTGGCCATCCTTGGTGTGACTGCTCTCCTCTGTCTGGTGTAAGGCTGGTGCTGCACAGCCAGGCCTGCGTGCTGCTCAGCTCTAGGTGTCCCAGGGAAACAGCTCCTCCAGAAAGATCCAAGGACCCTTTAGAGGCAAAGAAGGATGGCTCCTGCCTCCTTCTGGTCCAGAGCAAACCATGGACATTGGACCCAGCAGGACGTAGTGTGTGTCAAGCCCATAACTTCCTGGGTGCTGCACCCACGTCTCCTGGCCAGACCTGCTTCTGAGACTACACACGAGGCAGAAAATCAAGTAGGTTCCCTGTATTGGAAGTGCTGCCTCCCACCATGGTCTTCCCCCAGGTGCAGGAGCCCTGGAGCAGGTTTGCATGGCCATACATTCACTGTCAGCCAGCACCCAGCCCCTGGCCCAGCAAGCCATGGAGCTACACGTGGCCAAAACCCAGGATGGAGGCTTTGGGGATGGTACTCACCATTTCCCCAAGATCTCCCAGGCAGAGAGAGCTATGTTGTCTGTGGGGCCAGGCCCTGGCAAACCAATCTTCCCTGTGCAGTCCTGCAGATCCTGCTGGCACCTTACTTTGGTTTCAGCAAAAAGATGAGAACAGGGTCAACAAGGAGAAAACTAAAGTGCCCCAAAGAAGGCAACTGGAATATCTTAAATAAATATGTTGAGAAAAATGTAAAAACATGGGGCCAAATGCTGAAGAAGTCAGAAACCCACATAACATATTTGGGGCTGGACAGTGTTCCCATCCCTGCCTGGGGCCCAGCCCCACATGAGCTGGTCCCACACCCAGCCCAAGCCACTGGCTGTAATGTGGCCACCCCAGCCCAGCTGCATGGCCTTACTTCTCAGTGGGGTTTCTCCCGACACATGTCAATGTACACATGTCAAACAGAGTGATTTGGCCAAATCAGCTGGACTTCCCTTGTTTTCATCGCTGGCTAGGTGAGTCGTTCGGCACCTAGTCCGACTATCCTGGTCCCCACCATCTAGCCAGCATGTGGAAATGGGCCACAGCCTGGGTAAGGTGGGTTCTGGTACAGCACAGTGCTGTTTTGAGGATTTCTGCTCCTGGTGGGGCTGCAATGAAGCCTGCGTAAAGCTCGTAAAACCAAGGAGGCTTTGGAAAACTAACTGGAAAAAAACTCCAAAAAGGCCAAAATTTATAAGGAGGTGAGAAGCAGCACATAATTTAAATGACGGTGCCATTCCAAAATGGTGACATTCCAAAATGGCACCAGACACTTTGCAGTTGTACTGTGCAGACACAAGCAAGGCTCCTCACTCCAGCGTGACAGGACACCTTTTTCAGAGGAGCCTTCATTCTTCCAATTTCTCTGCACTGCGGCTAATAAATCTGGCTGGATGACTATCAGCACAGGATTTATGGGCTCTTTTACAAGTGTCTAACATTAAGCAATTCACTTCTGAACGTTTAAACGGTGCCTTATCTTGTCTGCTCTGGCCCTTAGGGCAGGATGAACGTTTTGCGTATTTACGATTACAAGAAAAAAATAAAATAAAATATAAAATAAAAAAAATGTGCTTTAATTCTTTTTTTTTCCTGTTAAAATTCATCATTAGCCCAACAACATAGNTCCCTGCGCCGCGGTCCCCCGGCGGCTGTCACTGGGGGGCGGCGGGACCCAGCCCGGCGGCGGCCGCCCCCGCCGCGGGAGCCTGCAGCGGGGCGCTGGGGCTTAGCTGCTCCGCGCCGCCGGGCTGCGCCTGCTGCAGCTTCTTCTTGTTGATCTTCCTCTCCTTTGCCCGCCTGNTTTACAAGTGTCTAACATTAAGCAATTCACTTCTGAACGTTTAAACGGTGCCTTATCTTGTCTGCTCTGGCCCTTAGGGCAGGATGAACGTTTTGCGTATTTACGATTACAAGAAAAAAATAAAATAAAATATAAAATAAAAAAAATGTGCTTTAATTCTTTTTTTTTCCTGTTAAAATTCATCATTAGCCCAACAACATAGTTCTAAGGTCTTTCGGACCGATCCCTGAGATTCATCGGGGGTTGACTGGCAGGCAGTGCCCNAGCCCGGCGGCGGCCGCCCCCGCCGCGGGAGCCTGCAGCGGGGCGCTGGGGCTTAGCTGCTCCGCGCCGCCGGGCTGCGCCTGCTGCAGCTTCTTCTTGTTGATCTTCCTCTCCTTTGCCCGCCTGTTCTGGAACCAGATTTTCACCTGCCGAGGGGGAAAGAGGGGAGTGAGGGGGGGTGGTTCCCCGCGGCCGTCTCCCTCCGGGAGGGGCCTCACCGGGACCGCATCCTGCCCCCGAGCATCCTTACCCTGCGCAGCCTTACCCTGCGCATCCCGGCCCCGCGCACCCCGGCTCCGTTCATCCCTGCCCCGCGCATCTCGGCCCCGCGCATCCCGGACACAGGTGGCAGGCGTGGGGAGAGCTACGCTTGGGACAGACCTGCCTCTCCGACAGCCCCAGGTTGGAGGCCAGCTCCGCTTTCCTCCTGATGGTGATGTAGCGGCTGTAGTGAAACTCCTTCTCCAGCTCCAGCCGCTGGTGGTCGGTGTACACGACCCGGTACTTGTCTTTCGTCCTGGTTTTAACTGCGGAGAACAAAGCCGGGGTTGGGGAAGCCGAAGGGCCCGGGTGGAGCGTGGTTCTCCTCCCTGCCGGTGCAGGGCGAGCAGGATCAGGCCTCCCCGGGTTCCTGCTCGCCTCTCCCTGCCCGGGGCACAGCGAACAGAGGGGAGAGGAGCAGTTCCACAGTTCCGCTTGGGGACAAGGTGGAGAACCCCACGGCGTGCCGGCTGTAAGGGCAAGACGAGCGCGGGCTCTCGGCCCCGGTTGCCAGCCCTCCGCCCTCCCCATGGATTGCTCTTGGGACACCTTGATTGTGCACTTGTTGTTGGCTTTCGGTTTTGTTTTGCCTTCCCCACTGAGAACAAACTTTTTACAAAGAGAAGGGAAAAGGGGAAAGAAAGAAAAGCCCCGTTCAGGGTACGGCGGCTTCGTTTCCTAACGAGGAAACCGGGAGCGGCCGTCGGGGGCCCCTCAGGGCCCGGCCGGGCTCCGGCCCGGCTCTCCCCGCTTCTCCCCCGGCCGCTGGCGTCGGGGCAGACACTACAGCGACTTCTCGGTGACCCTCGAAGCGCGACGTGCGACTTTAGCTCTCAAAAAAAAAAAAACCTCTTAAAAAAACGAAAACCAAAACCCAGCGAAAACCGAAGGCGAATGCCAGCGAGCGGCGGGCGAGTGTGCATCGCCGCAGCCGCTCACCTCCTTTCTCCCGGGGGTTTCTTGTTTAACTGGTTGTGTCCCCAACCCGCCCGTTCCCCAGGGAGCCGAGGCGGGGAGTCTCTGCCCCCAAGGTGCTTAATGGCTAGCAGGCTGACTTTGTTCAGGTAAACTCTCCGCAAACCACAACAAAAGCACCCTGTAAAGATACAAGCCTGATCAGAGAAAACTCCCCAGAGCCAGTGAATAGGGAACACAATCCCAAACAATGCAGGACAAGGAGATCTTATCAAAGAAAACCCCTTCTCAAAGCCTTAATGACAGCCACATTCTGTTTGAATTACCACTACTGAACAAATGGCGGCAGGCGCTTTCATCCCCCCATCCCTGCACATTAACATAAACACTGGCTCCAAAGGCAGAATTTGAATGGAGACAAGGGACCGGCCACCACCGCACAAGCCCAAACTGTGGGAACACCACGGGCTGCTGTGGGAAGCGCGACGGGCCTCGGAGAACTCCGCCGCCATCAACACCCTGGGGCGTAGCTGGTGCCAGCGGCCGGTACCGGGGCACCGGGGCTTCCCCCGAGGCGCGGTGGCCGCGGGCGTGGCCGGGACCCCCAGCCCACGCCGCCGGGGACCCCCGCCGGCCCTGCCTTCCGTCGCGCAAGGCAGAGGATGAGAGAGGAATGCCAGAAGTCGGTATTTACTGCGAAAGTCGCCACCCTTTTCTTCTTTTTTTCGGCCACTATATATAAATATATATTAAAAAAAGACCAAAAATAAAAGAATAAAGGAAAAAGAGGAGGCAACGGTCATGGAAGGGGTGTATCAAAGCGGAGGGACACGCATCTCCCCTGGCAGAGGAAGGGAGGGGAATAAAATAGAGGGTCTGTGGGGGTATTAACATCACAAGGGAGCGCGGCGCCGGCCACGGCCCGACCCGTCTTGCCCGCCGCCGGGGCACCGGGAGTGTGGGGGGGGCACGCCCTCGCACCTCCCGCCCCACCGGCCCGGCCCCACCGGGGGCACAGCCCGCAGGGGTCGGCGGGCAGCGGCAGCCGCCGCTCGGGAAGCCCGGCCGCAGGGAGACCTTAATAAAGGGTAGGCGTCCAGTGACTCAGAAACAAATGCGGAGCGACACCGGCCGATGATTTATATGACTATAATTGGTTATAAAAATCTTCTAAGTGGCTATAAGCGGACGAGCAGAGCCGCGGGAGGAAGAGCGAGGTTTCCTCGGGATCCCGGGCCATTCCGTCCTGCTCCCGCCGGAGCCCGCCCCGAGGCAGCGGCCCTGCGGCTGTTCCCCGGCGGAGAGCCGCTCCCTGCGGGGCCGCTGTCGAACCGCAGCCCCTGTTCTTCCGAGGACCGGCCCTCCGGCGGGTTTGTTTCGGGGTGCTTCCCCCCCTCCCCGAAGGCGCACGGTGAACCGGCAGCTGGGGGGGAGCCGGCGGCGCCCCAGGGGAGCGGTCGTCGGGGCAGCCCCCCGCCNCCGCCTCCCCCCGGTCGGCGCTTACCCTGGTTGCTGAGGGGGGGCTGCGCCGGTTTCCTCATCCACTCGCAGAGGCCGCGGCGCTGCCCGCCGGGGGAGAGCGGCTCGGGGGCGGCGGCGGCGGCGTTGGCGGCGTTGAGGGGCTGCATGACCCCGGCGGAGCAGTGGGGCGCGGGGCCGGCGTGGTGATGGGCGTGCGGGTGGTGGTGGTGGTGGTGGTAGTCGGCGGGGCTGTAGGCCATGGCGGCGGCGGGGGAGCCGCCGTTGAGGCCATGGACGGCGCCAGCGGCCGGCGGGGCCCCTTGGCCGTAGGCGCCCCAGTCGTCGCGGAGCGGGGCGGCGTAGGGCGAGGGCCAGGCCGGACCGGGCGACTGGGCGCTGTCGAGGTTCACATGGTAGGCGCCGTAGTCCGCGTACTGCGGGGCGCCCACGAAGTTCTGCGCCGCCAGGTTGAGCCCCGCCGAGTGTCGCACCGGGCCGGGGTACATGGGCCCGTCCTTCTCCAGGAGGTAGCTCACGTACATGCTGGCGGGGCCCCGGCGGCGGCTCTCCGCATGCTGCTCGGGGCTCTGGCCGCGGCCCGCCTGCTGCCTGGGGACGGGCTGCCCGGGGCGGGGAGGGGGCAGGCGGAGGGGCCGCGGCCCCGCGCTGCGCTCCGCGCTGCCGGCTCCCGGTCCGAATCCAATGGCCGGCAGCACTTACATGATTAAA